>JAKUCM010004837.1:0-65840 GCA_023374145.1 Lepidium sativum | reverse complement strand
TTTTATACATATGTACATTACTTTTTGTCGTATTATTGAACAATAATGTGTTTTGTAGACTGAATTTTCTTTCTTTATGTATATGTTTGGTAAATGGCGCTGCATCCAAAGAGCAAGCCTTGAAGCTCGAGATTCCTAAACTATGGAGTTATTAAACTAAAATATAGATATGTGATATTACTAGGGGTAATTTCAAAAACTATTACAAGTTTTTTTTTTCATTAAATAAAAAGAAAACATTACTTAGTCCGAATCTACTTTTATAAAACTTTTAAAATCATTACAACGCGGACTTTGGTTTCATTGATTTGGATAATAAAGAAATAGACAAGTTGAATCCAGCATGAAATTGTATAACTCTTTTTTGCTTTCTTACACAATTTCAGATTAGTGTAATTAAAAATAACTGAGTAACTCTTTGAAGAGGGTTCACTTTGGTTATAGAATCATCGAGGTTGGTTAAGCTTTAACCGGATGATTCAGTGGAAGCTATACACGTGTTTGATCAACTTTAGGTTGCTAACGATGGTTAGACTAAACTATGAGCTTTGGAAATACATCAATTTTTTTCTTAAAAAAATTCTTTCTATGAGTTGCGCGAGATTAGTACGGAAATTTGTCAGAAATTCATACGAAATAAATGATTAAATAAATACCTTTCAGCTACAATTATTAGTGTAAATATTTTAGCTATTGTACCATTTCTGATATGAATTGTGAGACTTTTCAGATAAGTAAAAGATTTAGATAATATATGTGAAATACGGTTACTCGCTATATAATGTATCGTCATCTACTTTAATTGATATAATCTTGTAAAGATAAAGGCCTCTAAAGATTTGTTAGAATAGAGGCACTAATGTGATTTTGCTGGCAGATTGTGGTTAGACCTTGCTCAAATGATCATTGTGAATGGGTATTAGAAGCTAGATCAATACCTACACACGATGCTGGAACAATTCTCAAGCTACCACAATCTAATTCCTGCTCTGCTTTGAAGATTGAGATGGACCGTATCTCCTATCGACCTTCTTGGCTTTTAGTTTGGCTATATCTCTAACTTAAAACAACTATGTTTTAGAACCTCAAATTCCACCTCTCTCTCTCTCTCTAGTCAGAGATTATTCTTTTGTCAAGCAATGTTTGTAACTCTTTTCATCTGTATAAATTTAACATGAAAATCGAAAAAAGAAAGATCTGTCACTAACTTAAAGATTATTCGATAGACTATCGATTCTCCTCTTTTGGTTATTCTTGATAAGATTAATAGAACATCGTCAATTCGTCATATATGTTGCATCATTGTTATTTCTGCATTTGATAAGATCTATTAACATGAGTTATTATATTCTTCTCCATAACCGGAAAACTACAAAACTACAACAGCATGTAACCAAAAGAGGGGTTATTGGCTCTAGAACCAAGAAACTTTTAATTTAAAAAAATAAAAAAGTAAACAGTGATGAGCCGGGTTCACCAGAGAAAACCCGCAAAAGACAGATTCACCATGCGGCGAATCCGTATTGGCTCCATTTTTTTTTAAGAACTCCTAAAAAAATACTCTAATGTGGATACTGTGATGAACAAGCCTCGATAATCGAGACTCCACTAAATTCTGACACCACTACATTATATATAGATAAAGATAGCCATACATTAGTAGAGATAATTTATAAAATCATTACTTTCCTAATTTGTTATGTTATCAAATTTTTAAATATGACTAATCATGGTCTACTTTTATGATTATTATATAAATAAAGTTGAATCCACCATGACACGTTACATAACTTTTTTGGTATTTTTGTATACGCATTTCACTTTACTATGATAAAATATATGTAACCCAGAGGTGATTCAGTGATAAAAATATTCGTTCAAAATATCAATATTGAAAAAACATGAATATTTTGATTACAATTTTAGTCCTTTTAGTTATCTATTATTGGTAAAAAAAATTAGAATTTAATATATTTCAATGGATGAATCTGAATGAAAAGCTTTTTAACTGAATTCATTAGTTCATTCGATTACACAACATAATCGAAACATTTATACAAATTTTTGGATAAAATTATAAAAAATTACACATCAACAAATCAATTTAAAAGTTACTGCTTTTATAGAAAATTACCTGTAGGTACATAGAAACTTCTCAAGCTATCACCATAGCTTTATAGATTTATGCATGAAGCATCCTATTGCAAACTTGCTGTAGCAACAATGCAAAGAAGAAAAGAAAAAGAAAGTTACTTTAGTAATGTATAAAAATGTGTTAGTTACTTGCATGGTGCATTATATGTTTAAAGTTTTAAAGAATGGGTGAAAAATCTTTACAAAAAATTATCATTCCTATTATTTCTCGTCGTTATTGAAAAGGTTATTGGAGACTTCTTCAAATTCTTCATCTTCTCTTCTCCTATCCTCGCCGTAGACATTTATGTGAGATTTTGAATAGAAAGATTGTAGAGATTATAGAAAATTGATGAAGAATATTAAGAGATTAAGAAGAGGAAAACCGAAAATGAGAGAAGAGTGGAGAGAGTGTAGAATGTGAAGAAGAGTTTTTTTTCTTTCTCTCTTGCTTGAATATTTCATACACATTATACTCCTATATATACACAACTCTAGGACATCTATATAAGGAAATGTTAAACACTCTACAATGTCTTTGTAAGACTCAAAAGTAGACTTAGCTAAAAATAGAATGATGTTTTAGTGAAAGGTCTTGAATCTTTCTTCCTCTTTGAGCCACCAACGACTCTAAACTGCAACGACTCCTTCTTGAAGCTTCCTCACTCTCAATGGTCATAAGGAAAGTAGAAGACTTGCCTTTGTAGACTTATACTTAGTTTAATACTCCCCCTCAATCTTAATTCCATAATGAGAGTCATTAGGAGTAAGCTTGAAAGTTGTGACTCCCCACCTCATTAAAAACCTCATTGGAAAACCCAATGGGACAAAATCAATAGAGGGAAAAAGAGTATGGTTCATAGTCACGGTTTGGTTATTGCAACCAATCCGATTTTAGAGCATATAAACTCACATACCTTTGTGCTTGCGGCCTTAGTAAATATGTCGGCTAGTTGGTCTGAGCTTCTTGTGTAACAAGGTAAGATCACACCTTGCTCAATCTTTTCCCTAACCTTGTGACAATCCACTTCGATGTGCTTAGTCCTCTCATGAAATACCAGATTTGATGCAATGTGGATGGCGGCTTGGTTATCACAATGCATTGTGATCGGGTCTTGTGACTCCACTCCCAAATCTTTAAGCAAAGATTTTAACCATATGAGTTCATCCGTGAGTTTCCTCATTGCTCTATATTCGGCTTCCGCACTTGAACATGACACCACCTTTTGCTTCTTGCTCTTCCAAGTTACTATATTGCCTCCAAGGAACGTGCAATACCCAGTGGTAGATTTCCGATCTTGTTTGTCTCTGGCCCAATCCGCATCACAATATCCTACAAGCGTTGTATCCTCGTTCCTTCCCATCCAAATACCATAATCGGATGTGCCTTTGAGGTATCGGAGAATTCGATCAACCATATCCCAATGTCGTTGTCTTGGAGTTTGCATGTGTTGGCTTATTTGGTTGACCCGCAAAGCATATGTCCGGTCTTGTTATGGTGAGATAGATAAGTTTCCCAACCATTTTCCGATATTTGTGTATATCTTCGAAAAACTCATCATCTTTCTCCCCCTTGTACGTTGCTTGGTAGGCATCTTCAAGAAGAGTGGAAGCTTTCCGTGAACCTATATCACACTCATTCAAAAGATCAAGTGTATATTTTCGTTGTGATAGATAAAGACCATCCGAAGAGCGGCATACCTCAATCACAAGGAAATATTTCATCTCCCCTAAGTCCTTAATATCAAAAACAGAATGGAGATGGGATTTAATACCTCGAATACCGGTGATGTTGTTCCCGGTGATGATAAGATCATCCACATACACAAGGACAACCACAATTCCATCCGTTCCTTTTTGTGTGAAGAGTGTATGATCGGCCTCGGACTTTTGGAAGCCATGATCACGCAATGTGTGGCTTAGTTTGTGGTACCAAGCCCTAGGTAATTGCTTGAGGCCATAGATAGCCTTTCGGAGACGCAAAATATTACCGGGGCGAACAATATGTTCCAAACCGGGAGGAGGATACATGAAGACCTCATCGTCAAGCTCTCCTTGTAGAAAGGCATTCTTGACATCCATTTGCCACAAAGACCAATTAAGGTTAGTTGCAAGGGATAACACAACACGTACCGTATGAAGTTTTGCTACCAGAGAAAATGTGTCATGATAATCCATGCCGTATGTTTGAGTGAATCCGCGAGCAACTAGACGTGACTTGTGTCGATCAATAGAGCCATCACTATGGTATTTTATTGTAAAGATCCATCTTGATGAGACCGCCTTCTTGCCAAGTGGAAGTTCGGATTCATCCCAAGTGTGATTGCGAACCATTGCATCATGCTCGCTTTGGACCGAGTCTCGCCATACCTTGTGTGCTTTGGCCTCGTCATAGGTGTGAGTTACAAAGTCAGTCGTGATCTTAGATAAGAAGGCTTGATGGTCGTTTGGAAGTGTGGCAAGGTTACACATGACATGTTGTGGGTGACCTTCGACAATGTTGTTGAAATATAGTTTGGAATTGAGACGGAGAGAAGGTGTACGAGTCCGAGTGCTTCGTCTAGGACCAGCTGAAGGTGTTAGGTGTTCCTCAATGTGGTGGAGTCCCGAACCAGCATCGGACAGCTCGGTGGAGGAGCCCCAGAAAGCACCCTCGGACCCATCCGTGATCGTGACCGGGTAGGGCGCGTCCAGCGTCTCTGTTCTTGTCTCGTCCTGCGGATCCGTTAGGGACGCGTCCTTTGGTGCATATCGTGGCATGTCTTGCGGCTTGGGCGAAGGTAGCGGGCTGGACACATCTTCGGTTTGGGGAGTCCGGCTAGGCGCGTCCTCCGATCGGGGAGTTGGGCTAGTCGTGTCCTCCGTTCGGGGCATGGCGTGTGTCTCGATCACGGGAGTGCTCCCATCGCGAGTTGCATCTGATGGGTTGGGTGCGGCCTCCCTGCTTGTAGCGCCCACCTTACTTGGTCAAATGCCAAATTTTTCGAGAATTTGTTGGAGACACTTAGCTCTATCCGTATCATTATGAGTTATGTCTTGGATGGTTGACCACTCTTGTTTCTCATAGAATCATGTGCCTTCCATAAATTGGACATCTCGTGAAACCACAACCTTCTGTGTCTCCGGGATATAGCATTTATACCCTTTTTGATTAATTGAGTAGCCTATAAACATTTCTTTGATGCTTTTTGCCTCTAACTTGGTCCTTTGTTCCCCTGGTATAAAGACAAAACACACACACCCAAAAACTCTTAAGTGATCAATAGTTGGTTTAGATCTCGTTAGTACCTCAAACGGCGTTTTGTCATTGAGCACTTTTGTTGGTGTTCGGTTGATAAGATAGCATGCCGAGGTTACTGCATCACTCCAGAATCTTTTAGGAACATTGTTGTGGAACATCATAGACCTAGCCACTTCCATGAGATGTCGATTTTTCCTTTCGGCCACACCATTTTGTTGTGGAGTGTAAGGACATGTGGTTTGATGAATGATTCCGTGTTTGACAAGGTAGGTTTTAAACTTATGACTAGTGTATTCTCCTCCATTGTCACTCCTTAGTATTTTCACCTTAGCACTATATTGATTAAACACATAAGTTTGAAAATTAGTGAAGGCTTCAAACACTTTGTCTTTACTTGACATTAGAGTGACCCAAGTATATTTGGATTTTTCATCAATAAATGTGACAAAATATTTATGATTATCTCTAGAGACACAAGGTAAGGACCAACCATCCGAATGAATTAAATCAAAGCAATTTTCATAAGAAGTAGTAGATTTTGGAAACACCGATCGACAATGTTTTCCAAGTATGCATGCTTCACACGAATCAGTTTAAACATAACCTTAGGAAGTAAAATATTCAATGCCCTAGTGTGTGTATGACCTAGTCTAGCATGCCACAACTCATCACTACTTAGACTACTTGGTATTACCGAACTAGATAAACATAAATTTAAAGATAAATTTGGACTATTCTCAGCTTCATTTAGCAAGTATAATCCATCCTTGCTAACTCCATTTCCAAGTATCCTTCCACTCTTAATATCCTGAAATTGAACCGAGTTAGAATCGAAAATAGCTTTACAATTTAAATCACAAACGGTTTTATGCACACTAAGTAAATTTGATTTAAAACTTGGCATATAAAACGCTTGAGACTTCTTGTCAAATATTTTAAGTTCACCTAGGCCTCTAATAGGTAATCTTTTTCCATCCGCAATATTCACACAACCTAGAGTTGGTTTCACATTTTCAAGTATATTAATATTACTAATCATGTGATGAGTTGCACCCGAATCGATTACCAACAGTTTTGAAATTTTGGACACAAAGAAAGAGTTACCGGATTCCTTGAGTTGGTTAATGGTTTTTATGAGTTCTTCAAGGTCTGACCGCTTCACAAATTCCTCATGAACAGCCACCCTTGTTGAGCCTTGACTTGTGTCTTCATTTGCCATATTTGCCTTAGCCTTTTCTCCTCGGTTAGGCTTTAGATGTGGATGGAGGGTCCAGCAGCGGTCCTTGGTGTGTCCCTTGCGTTTGAAGTGGTCACACACAAATGTCTTCCTCTCATCTTGCCGGTAAGAAGTTTTGTTACCCATTACAAGTTCTCCTTTTTCTCCAAGAAGGTTTCTAGACCCTTGTTCCCTTTGAACTTGACCACAAGTTTCATCCAAGGTAGGGAGGTTATCTTGCCTTAGAAGATGACTAATCAAATCACCATATACTGGATTCAAGTTCATTAACATCCCAAATACCTTGTCTTGCTCAATTCTTTCATGTAAAATCGAAGGATCTACCGTAAATGGTCTAAGCATCTCAAGTTCGGCCCAAAGAGATCTATACTTCCCAAACCATGCAGTAAATTCCATACCATCTTGCTTGAGGTTGTTAATGGCCTTCTTAACCTCATATACTCGACTGATGTTGGAGAGATTTCCATAGACTCGTTTTAAAGAATCCCATAATTATTTCGCATTCTCACAATGAGAATAGCCTTCATGAATGGATGGATCAAGTGAGCTTTGGATAATGACTAGAGCAACTTGGTCATCTTGATACCATTTTGCCTCATCTTCCTCTGCCGTGACTTCGGCCCTCACTTCACCCTCCTTTTCCTTTGCCTTCAAAGTAACTGAAACCGCCTTCTTTGGAGCTCCTTCAATATGAGCCCTAAGCCCTCGGCTTTTCAACACACTAGTGATGGTTCTTGACCATAAGAGATAGTTAACTCCTTTGAGAACCACATTAGCTCCAAAAAATTTCCATTGTTCCATGATTTTCCCGAGACTCACTCTTTTACCCAATGGTCCAAAGAAATCTTCAAGAACACAACAATGGAAGGTTTGAAATATCGAGAAATTTGAGAATTAATAAGAGACTTGGTTTATAATGAACCTTGCTCTGATACCATGTGAGATTTTGAATAGAAAGATTGTAGAGATTATAGAAAATTGATGAAGAATATTAAGAGATTAAGAAGAGGAAAACCGAAAATGAGAGAAGAGTGGAGAGAGTGTAGAATGTGAAGAAGAGTTTTTTTTCTTTCTCTCTTGCTTGAATATTTCATACACATTATACTCTTATATATACACAACTCTAGGACATCTATATAAGGAAATGTTAAACACTCTACAATGTCTTTGTAAGACTCAAAAGTAGACTTAGCTAAAAATAGAATGATGCTTTAGTGAAAGGTCTTGAATCTTTCTTCCTCTTTGAGCCACCAACGGCTCTAAACTGCAACGGCTCCTTCTTGAAGCTTCCTCACTCTCAACGGTCACAAGGAAAGTAGAAGATTTGCCTTTGTAGACTTATACTTAGTTTAATAATTTATTCCTTTTTGCTCTAATAGTTATTCACTAATACCATTAATAAGCCCCATCAATGGTGAGAGGGATTCGTTTCTCTCTAAAAGGAACATTAGAAAACGTTGTGGGCTTGGTCCAAAGAAAGCATTGGCCAAATATCTTCGGGGTTGAAAATTTGAAGAATTAGAATTTACGTTAGGTAATGAGTGAGTCAAAGCTTATTTAACTATTTTGTCTGTGTCACAACATGTTCTTTATGTTCTTGTTATGTCAAGGGTGTAGAACCAGCACAATTCCTTTTATATATATCCTTTTGATTGTTCATTATACATGTAGCATCAGTTCATCACAAAGCAGCATCATATCATTTGACTTTTATACCACTCTTAACATATCTTATCACTTAAGCATACTTGAAGACTTTTCTTATATCATGTGTTCACTAGATACAAACTCCTAATGTCTTAGCAACTAATTCACCCTCTTATCGCCCACATTTTAATTGCATATTTTACCTTAGGCTTTGTTACTTTACCCAAGTTTAAATACACATTGTAAGGTTTTCATTACTTTTAATAAACGTGGTTTCAGTAATACAATTACTTTTGATAAACGTGGTTTCCACATAATTTCTTTTCATACACGTTCTCTTTTTATTTTTTGGTTAAATCATCAAAGTCTACCAAACTATCTAAATATTTGATTCAAAGTCCACCCAAAGCCAAACGCTATCAACATAAGTGTTTTCAAAGTCCACTACACTTTATTTTGAAGGCTAATAAACGCTATTTATGTATACCATGAAGGATCTCCAAAGTATATTAGGCTAAATCATCAAAGTCTACTAAACTAACCAAATATTTGATTCCAAGGTCCACCACATTGACTTATAGGCGCATACAATGTCCACCATGAGTGCCTTCAAAGTCTATCACAACTCAACTTATAGTCTACTATGCTTAGAAATTTCTTCCTCAAATCGATATTTTAAGTCTGCCATGAGATTCTGTTTATTACTTTTACCTAAGCCTACTATGAAGGTCTTTAAAGTTTACCACACGTCAACTAATAGTCTACTATACTTAGAAACTTCTTCCTCAAATCGATATTTTTAAGTCTACCATGAACTTTTGTTTGTTACATATACCTAAATCTACCATGAAGGTCTTCAAAGTCTACTACATGTCAACTGCTAGTCTACTATGCATAGAAATTTCTCCTTAAATCGATACTTGTTACCTTTACCTAAGCCTACTATGAAGGTCTTTAAAGTTTACCACACATCAACTAATAGTCTACTATGCTTAGAAATTTCTTCCTCAAATCGATATTCTAAGTCTACCATGAACTTTTGTTTGTTACCTATACCTAAGTCTACCATGAAAGTCTTCAAAGTCTACTACATGTCAACTGCTAGTCTACTATGCATAGAAATTTCTCCTCAAAACGATACTTATTACATTTACCTTAGTCTACTATGAAGGTCTTTAAAGTTTACCACATATCGATAGTCTACTATGCTTAGAATTTCTCCTTAAATCGATATATTTAAGTATTCCATGAAAGGATTATTACCTTTATCTAAGTCTACCATGAAGGTCTTCAAATTCTACTACACTTCAACTAATATTCTACTATGAATAGAAATTTCTTCCTCAAATCGATACTTTTAAGTTTACCATGAAGGGTTTTATACCTTTACATATGTCTAGTACAAAGGTCGTTAAAGTTTACCACATATCAACTGATAGTCTATCATGGTTAGAATTTCTCCTCAAATCGATATTTTAAGTTTACCATGAAAAGATTGTTACCTTTATCTAAGTCTACTATGAAGGTCATTTAATCTACTACACTCCAAGTGATAATCTACTATGAATAGAAGTTTCTTCTTTCAATTGGTACTTTTAAGTTTTCCATGAATGGTTTGTTACCAATACCTAAGTTTACCATAAGAGTCTTCAAAGTCTACTACATTTCAACTAATAGTCTACTATGCTTAATTTTTTTTCCTCAAATCGATACCTTTAAGTCTACCATGAAGAGGTTGTTACCATTACCTAAGTCTACCATGAAGGTCTACAAAGTCTACCATGCTTCAACTCATGGTCTACTACGCATAGAAATTTCGTTCTCAAATCGATATCTTTAAGTTTACCATGAACGGTTTGTTACCATTACCTAAGTCTACCATGAAGGTTTTCAAAGTCTACCATAATACAATTAATAGTCTACTATGCTTAGAAAATTTTTCCTCAAATCGATACTTTTAAGTCTAACATTAAGGGTTTGTTACCATTACATAAGTCTACCATTAAGGTCTTCAAAGTCTACCAGGCGTTACCTGATGGTCTACTATGCTTAGAAATTTCTTCCTCAACTTGATATTCTTAAGTATATCATGAAGGATTTGTTACTTATACATAAGTCTACCATAAAGGTCTTTAAAGTCTATCACACTTCATTTCAGTTTACTACACTTATAAATTTTTTTCCTTAAATCGATACCCTTAAGTGGTTTGTTAACATTACCTAAGTCTACCATAAAAGTTTTCGGAGTCTATCGCACTACTACTAGTAGTCTACTATGCTTAAAAGTTTCTCCCTAAAATCTATATTTTTAAGTCTACAATGAAGGGTTTGTGTCCATTACCTAAGTCTACAATATCATTTAAAGTCTATCACGTTTGAAATCATTTGGTTTCGTAGACTTGGTAACCCGCAATATGCTGATGTGACAATTTTTCATTAACATTTTCGCAAATACATTTTTTCTAAATTAAAAAAGCATAAAATTATATTTTAAATTTTTAAAAATAATTATATTCTAATAATTATAAAATAACACATTATATTAATAATTAACTTATTTTCACACACCAATAGTAAACCAGACAAAGAAAAACCATTAAGTGTGAATGTGGAAAGGATTATGTAATCAAACAGATTTTCAACAGAGGCTTTGTCGTAAAGTTGTATTTAAATCCTCTGGCTCCAATGATCATGGCCCATTAAATTGGCCCCTTTTAATAGAAACACATATCCTAGAAATCAGTTTGCATTGTAAATTTCTACGAAGCAGTGATGAAAATTAAAACCAGAGCTCACACAATGAAGCAAGAACACAAGAAAAAAGGTTGTGAAATTCTTAGTCTAAAGAATCAATTCGCTTTTTACATGGCAATTGAGGCTTTTATAAGCCCAAACTTGTGAGATATTCAAATGAAATGTTAACAGTCTGAAGTCGAGTATAAGAAGATGAGGATAATAAGATAATAAATAATTCTTTAAGGAAAATGTATTCTCGAATTCAATATCTTCGAACGCAATTAAAAAGTGAACACAAGGTGAGAGTTTCTGTCTGACAAAACAGAAAAATTGAGGCTTTAAGCTCAAAAGATAAAAACTACAAGAAACCTGAGATGAAGAAGGCAGGACTGATTTACTCGTCGTCCTCCTCCTCATCATCATCATCGTTACCACCTGCTCCATTCAATGCCTTGACTCTCTCGATCAACTTGTTCTTTCTTTCCTCATATGTCAATTTCTTTAAGTTGTACCTGTTATGTTTACAATAAAACCCAGTAAGACACCAATACAAAGGGCTATTAATAAATACTGAAAGACTCGTAGATTGCATTTAGTTTCTACCTCTTGTGTTGTTTGGGGGCAGGTTTAGTGGTTTTCTTTGGATTGGGGTCTGCACGAATTGCTGCATGTACCTTTTTGTACACCTCCTCGAGGCTCTCAGCTTCAACTCCGTTCTTGATGTATTGACTGAAGTGAGTCTGATACTTCTCTGGCTCATCTTCGTTCAACACCTTCATGTAGTTCCCGACATGGCCACCAAAGATATAGTTTCTGTGGATTTCAGCATCAAGTTGTTTGTTTTCTTTTTGGAAACCTGCGAACCTCTTGTCACTGTGAGGGATATCAAGTCCTCCATCCAAAGCACCCTATAGTATCATCAAAGCATAGCAAAACAGCATTAAACATTGATTGCACGTGAAAGTAACACAGAACAGGTACATCCAATGGCATCAAATAACAATTTAATACCTTGAGTGCACCAAAGACACGGTTTCCTGTTGTGGTCCTGATAAGTCCAACATCAAGAAGGGCACGGAATGGTCTCCTTGTGTCAGTTGGCTCCACAGAAAAGTCCTCTCCTGAAGCCTGAATAATATAGTGATTTAAGATTATATTAAAAAATGGATAATCAAAAGGTTAAAAAATCGAGAGGAAGTCAAAATGCACAGCATACCTCAACGTTACCCTCGTATTCGTCATCCATTTCGAGCATCTTCAGCACACGACGGGCCAGTAAAAGTCCAGTGCAGTAAGCTAGATCAACAAAAAAAACATATTAGGATTGACGAAACTATAAACAAAGAATCAAACATATATAATGGAACAAACAAAGACACAAGGACTGAATGAATACCTGCAGCATAGTTAGTAAGACCCACAGTGAGTCCATACTGAGGCAGCTCATGAGCGTACGCAGATGCTTTAACAATGTCACCAGCAATGCTGGCAGACACAATTTGTGCTACTATGTCTTTATTGGTGAATCTGACAACAAAACGGTACTTAGGAGTGTTGTACTTGTTCTTGTCCTGATTAATCAGACGAATCCTTGCCCTGTAATCAGTTTTGCCATCTACAGAAAACCAAATAACTTCTCATGAATATGATATAGAAAGAGAGGCCAAGCAGTACCAACAAGTAAACTAATTTTAAAAAGCAATACCTCTTCTTCTCCTGAACTTGACTTGGTACCTCTTGTAGTAAGCATTCGGCTTGCTGGCCTTAATGAACACCTAACAACATAAATCATCCTATTTATTAGTTTATCGTTCAGAAACTAAATCCTAAGATCCAAAGATATAAATTTTATTTCTGAACGCAACAAAAATCTAAAGAAAAAAACTCCATTAAAACGCATCAGTGACTTCTAAATCAAAGTAAAATGCCAAGTCTCGAAATTTTCTATTTTGATTCTCGAGCAGATGATAACCAAAGAACCCATGAAGAAATATATCTATAAAGGCAGAACACAGACATATGAATTTTTCTCGTTACCATAACTATTGAAGAAATGCTAAGGATTTTCACATGAACTGGAAATCAAAATCCAATTGTCGTAGGAGAATGACGAGACAGAAAACATGGCGGAAGAAAAGAAGAGAAATAGAAATGAAAGCTAGGGTTTACCATTGTTGATTCCTCTAAAGCGAGGCTTGCTTGCTGTGAGATGAGTGAGGAGAAGACAAGAGGCGGAATGACCTAAATGCGAGACACCTTATAAGACTAAAACCCTAGACTCCTCTTGAGCTCGCCAATCAACGGCCCGATTTATGTGGGCCTAAAGAAACGTAAATGGGCTCAAGTGGTTTTTTAATTAAAAGGCCTAAGTTCGTCTTCTTTGGACCTTCTAATCCTCCACCCGTTTTGGACTAATCCGTGATTAATATTTTTTTTGTTCAACGGCAAATATGCTATATATTACGGAGTTTACAAAAGATCACGCACATCCTCTTTTGCTGAACGAGCAAGAGATTCTGCCTTATGATTCAACTGTCTTGGAATAACAGATAAAAAGAATCTAGAGAAAGCAGAGCTTAGCTTACAAAAATCCTCATGAAAGGGTGAAAAAGCCGGCCAATCCTCTGGGTGATTCAAGATCTTTTGCACCGTCTCACAATCCGTCAGTACCTCCACCTCCATAATATGTTTCTCCGCTATGGATTCCATCGCCCATAGAACTTCTTCCACCTTTGAGTGTAGGCCCGAGAGGCGCCGATGGACTCCGCGAGCCCCATAAGACTTCCTTCCACCGAATCCGGAAAACAGAACCAACCGAAACCAGTTTTGTAGTCTGTATTCTTCCAGGATGCGTCCACAAAACATTTGTAACCCGTGAAACTATGATCAGCTTTGGATGGAAAAGCTAATGGGGACTTTGACAAGGCCTGACTCTTTTTGGGAATAGAGCTGGTACCCTGTTCAAGTTTTTTTGCCCCGGACCACTCCTTGTAGTCCGCTCTAGCTTGAATGATTAGATTTCGGGGATCAGAAGCCTTATTAGAAAAGCAGTGTTTGTTTCTTGCCTTCAAAAGGACCCAGCTTATCCATGGATAAGTTCGAATATCATCGTTTGCTGGTCTTCGCCAGAATAAATAATCCAAATTCACCCAGATAGATTCTGTCGGGAAGTGCATAGGCGCCGACGTAATCTCTGATAGTGCCCACGTTTGGAGTGCTGGAGGACACTCAAAGAGAGCATGATTTACAGTTTCATTTTCGGATCCACAGCGTGTACATCGTGTATCACATTGAAGACTTCTAGTAGAAATATTATGTTTAACGGCAACACACCCCTGAACGACTTGCCATATGAAGTGTTTTATTTTAGAAGGGCAATCCAAATTCCAAATTTTCAGAATTAAATCCTGAAAATTTGGCCCTATGATGCGGTTAGTTATAAGAGAATGATCCTCTTCGACTCGATACCCCGATTTAACAGAATATTTCCCGTTCTATTATGGTGCCAACCCCAATAGTCTGATTTATGTATTCGTGGGATTGGAATACCCATAATTAATTGTGTATCCACCGGATCAAAATATTGTTTTATCAAGACTTCTTTCCATGAATGTGTACTGTGATCAATAAATTGATCCACACTCATAGCAGGAAATAAAGATATGCATAATTCCTTTGCCGGACGAGGTACAATATATGGAATCCAGGGATCCTTCCAGATCCTAATGGCCTTGCCGTCTCCAATTCTCTTAATAAGTCCTTTAGAAAGTAAAGGTCTAGCTGAGATCAAACTTCTCCATCCATATGAAGGGGATGCCACCGATTTCGCCGCTATAGGACAGTCTTTATGGTAATATCTACCTTTCATCACTCTTGCCAATAGGGAATCAGGTGCTTCAATTAATCTCCATAATTGTTTAGCCAACAGTGCAGAGTTAAAATTTTCTAATGTACGAAAACCTAGGCCTCCCTCTGATTTCGGTAAGCAAAGTTTTTGCCATTTTTTCCAATAGATACCTTTGGAGGTATGATTATTTGACCACCAAAAATCGGCTATTGCCGAATTCAACTTATTAACCACACCTTTTGGTAATATGTAATAAGACATTACATATGTGGGCAGAGCCGTAAGAACCGATTTAATCAAAATTTCTTTTCTCGCTTTAGAGAGGAATTTTGAAGACCAATTATTCACTCGTGCTTGGAGTTTCTCTTGTACAAATGCAAAAACTTTCGTTTTTGCACCGCTTATATCCTCTGGGATACCTAATTAGGATCCCATACCCCCTATTTTAGAGATCCCTAAAATCTGGTGTAGTTCTATTTTATGTGTTTCCGGTACAGCATGACCAAACTGTATAGAAGATTTGGCAAAATTGATCTGTCTACCCGACACCATCTCATACTCCTTTAGTATCCGAAGTATAGTCGAGGCTTCAACAGTTGTAGCCTTACAAAAGAAAAGAGTGTCGTTCGCAAAGAGGAGGTGAGACACCCTTGGGCTAGCCCGGGCAATTGAAATACCCGTTAGTTGTCCCCGAACTTCAGCCTGCCGCAGTTTGGAGATAAGAACCTCCGTACAAAGTAGGAATAGGTATGGTGACAAGGGGTCACCTTGTCGAAGACCTCTATGTGGCAAAACCCTACCCGTAGGAGTGTCATTTAATAGAATAGCATATTCCACACTCGTAACACAATACATCATACACCGTATCCATTGCTCGGAAAAACTCAATTTTCTTAATAAAGCTTCAATAAAGTCTCATTCGACCCGATCGTAAGCTAATCCGTGTTTAATATAACTACCCAATTAGTTTTTGTAAAAGTAAATAAAAATAAAAATATACAATTATAATATTTTTTATCCAAAAATAAACTGTAATTTGCAAATCACTTTTACCAACTCTATTTCGTAGTTCATATGAATTTCATGTAAGCAATTACTAAAAAGTTAATTGTTTGATTTTAAACTTTCTTATATATTCTATTGAACTGTTTTAATGTAATTTGTTTAGCTGTTTTGATTACTTAGTCGTGTATGCATTTGCTTCTGACATAATCTGAGATCAGATGGATTGTGTTTATGGCTTATTACTTGGTGAAGGTTTAAAATGTGTTTTGGCCAAAGGAGTAAAATATCTTTTGGGAAATTAACAATCATTTCTGTAACTTAGTCATTCCAGAAGAAATTATGGAGTAACCAAGGCGGCTTTGTTTGACAGTTTGCTATTCCTTGGAGAATTTAATAGCTTCAATCACTGCAGAGAAGTCAAGATCTCCCAGTCCTAAGCTTCTCGCCTTCTTAAAAGCCTGTTGGAAACAGAAACACATGTTTTTATATCCAATGTAAGAAGTTTAATCCAGATGAGGACCAATCTGGTCTTGTCTTTGAGTAACTTGCCTCATTTGCAGCAGCTGCTACAGGCATGGAAACAGCATTTTCATCGCCAAGAGCAAGAGCTAGCCTCATGTCTTTCTGCTGATGTTTCAGTGGAAATGCTGGTGGGTAACTGCTCTTATTCATGGAAGGTCCTTTACCCTTGAACATTGGGTTGGTCATTGCACCCAAATCCTACCCATAACACAACCGATAAAGCAAAAACCTTTAATCCAGATCCTACAAGTTTAAATTATCTCACCAGAACATCAAGGAGAGTGTCAGAGCTGAGTCCACTCTTGTCAGCCAATACAAGCCCCTCGGAGAAAGCATTCATCATGCTGTGTCAGATTGAATACAATGTGTTAAGAAACCATAATTCATTTATCCTTCTATTGAATATAATCGTAAAAGAGAGAGACGATTACCTTCCCATTATCATGTTCACTATCAGTTTCATTTTAGCTCCATTTCCAACTTCTCCCAAGAAAAATGACTTCTTCCCAAAGATGTCAAAAGCGGGGATTGATTCCTCGAAGAGCGCCTAGCATAAACAGTGAAACACAAATGAATTATAGCAGCATATCAAGGCTTCCCACTAAGTCCAAGTACAACAGTTCTTGAGATCAATCCATTGATCAAAAGTACAGTTCTGAGTTGTACCTTGTCACCAGCAGCAAGGATAATGAGTTGGCCATCTTCTGCTGGTTTTTTACTACCGGAAACAGGAGCTTCTATGAACCGACCACCCTTCCCGGTAATTGCCTGCCAATATCCAACACAGCTCAATTAAACAAACCAATTTGCTTCCATCTAATCATCACAGAAAGTACAAAGACTTTTAACCTCATTGATCTTTAAAGAAGTCTCTGCATCAACTGTAGACATATCTATATAACTTTTTCCTTCACAGATCTGCTCCAGAACACCCTCTTTATCGAAAACAACCTAATCATACAACCAAAATTGTGACTATTGTTTCAATAGTTCATATCTTCTTCAATGCCTAAAACACAAATGAAACAATAAGGATTCAAATACCGCAAGAGCAGCAGAAGGATCAGAGAGCATAGCAATAGTGTATTTGCATTTCTTTATTACTTCAGCTGGACTCTCACATACTGAAGCACCATGCTCCACAAGTTCATCACACTGTAACCATCATCAAATTGTATAAATTAATGAAAAAATTCCAACTTTATCAGATCTAAACAACCCAAACTAAATCAGAAAAACCATAATCTCTTAAAAATCTCACCAGTTTAGCAAACCAGAAAAGTTCATTTGCTTGGTAATGAAGAACTTCTAAAAATCAAATCAAAAACAGAAATTTGGTTTACCTTTGAGAGTGTTCTGTTCCATACAGTCACTTTGAATCCATGTTTCAATAGATTCATAGTCATGGCTTTTCCCATGATTCCCAAACCCAGAAAACCTACCTCCATCTTTCCTCTCTCTCTCTTTCCCTCTCCGATTGTAGTGCTCAGTGATGGTCTGAGAATGACAAAAGTCGGGAGCTTTTCCTAATTAGAAAACCATTATCATCTTCAAATACAAACCTCAAAAAGAAAGTATTTACAATTTACTCCCTAAAGTTTGATTTCTTTTGCATCACTAACGAGCAACTTAAAAACGAAGATTTTTGCCACGTACACTTCACTGTTGAAGGAATCTTTATTTTTCTTTTATTTTTCTAATTTGTGTTCAGTATTTAGTGTTTTTTTTGTCTGCAGTATTTAGTGATAAGATGAATATGGAGCTTAGTGATAGTAAATAAAAATTGGAATTCCCTTGTCCTGCAAATGAGTTGCTTTATGTGGAATTACCGTTTACCATTAAGGTAAGAATCATTTGCGCTAATGGTTTTAAACATTTCAAATTCAACTTTATTTTACTATAAATAAAAATTAAAAGGTAAAGAGTTTATAATTGATTTATAGGTAGGAATTTCTATCCAATTGTTGTTGATCACAAATATATCAACATTTATTTTAACTAAAAATAAAGTAAAGTACATTTAAATCTTTTTTGTTTTGTTTTGTGATACTAAAAACTTCATGTTTTATGGTAAATGTATACGTATGCATAAAAACTTCTGAAATAAATTTTATTTGTTGGAAGTTTTATTTGGTCCCATTAAAATATGTTATATCCTTTTTCTTGTTTGTGTGGTTGGCAACTCTTAGGCTGAGCCTTTTCCACATCTGTCTCTTATCTTGTTTCCTCTTCTCTTCCTTTGCTTTTGCTCCACTAAAACAAAAAAGAACATTAGTGTTTAGTTTTATACAGAAGATGGAAATAAACTGAGAGTTGAAGTCGAGTACGAAGCTTGTTAGTGGTAAAGATTCTCAATTGCAGTTTCTTGTACAGAAAATGGCAGCAATAGCAGGAGGTTCATTTGGAGTCTCCAATTCTCGTATCTCTATAACCAGCCCAACTCTAACTTCCTCTTCTTTGTTTCAACGACTAACATTGGTTTGTAACAGTCTTCAAATTTCATTGAACTCTGTTTTATTGACTCAGTATGATTTAAATCTTGTGTTCTCTTTTTGCAGCAATCAGGTAATAAAAAAGACAACCACTTGAGATGTATCGCACAAGAATCTTCCACTTCTGCAGGTAGCAATTTATCTCCTTAAAAACAGAATGTTTGGTTTGAAACATCACAAGAAAGTAACAGTTTTCTTCTCTTCCTAGTTGCTACTGAGAAGAAAGACAAAGAAGAAGAGTCAACAGTGGAAGTTTCTGCAAAGAAACCTAAACCTGCAGCTGCAAAAGCAGCAGCAGTAGCGAAACCACTGGGTCAAATGATGGAGGAAGATGTGATTCCTCCGTTAATAACCATACTTGAATCACAAGATGATATCTCTGAGATTGATTTATCTTTCCAAGATGATAACAAGGTTTTTGTTTTTTCTTACTTGTAAGACACTTATCATCATCATTCATAATCGATTCATCTGTGACTAACTTGTGTGTGTTACTGATACAGTTGCAAGGTTTTTTCTTGAAGAAAGGTATTCCATATTCCTTTTGGGCCTTCTTCCCCACTGGAAACCTTACAGGTGTTGCATTTGTTTATTTCCAAATTCATGTCTTTGATTTTAACAATGAACAACATCTTTGTGTTGCATTCTGAGGAAGAATCAAACAACCCCTTTATAGCATACTTCTTTACTGCAAATTCCAGTGCAGTATTATGTTAACTTTGTGAGTTTCTTATAAACAGGAGCAAAAGGATTTTCAATTTCCTCGCACGGGTCAGGTCCAAGCACAGTGGAACCATTTCTTGTCGATGAAAGGAAACCAACTGCAAACCATGTTGTGTTTTGGGTCGAGAAGCGTCTCGCTGCACAAGGGATTATTCCTGTTTGGAACCAATAAGGTCTTTTTTGTTTTTTTCACCTGTAATTTGTATACCAAAAGTTGAAGACAAGACATAAATCTCTGCCTCAAGATGAAAAAGAAACACATGACCTATTATTGAACTGTCCAAACACAGCATTCGGACATGGCTTCCCATATATACATATAAATTGATCCTGATTACTTTTATAGACATTTATGTAACACATCAAGTGTATCATTGACAAAAATTTTGCTTACAACCTACAAATAGTTTGTGACGACTCTTCCAAAGTTCTTTGTTTATGCCAATTCATTTTCAGTTGAGACTATTCTCTTCCTCGCCTTCTCAGCCTGTGAATCATTGACACCAGTTACTTCAGAGCACTAAAGAAAGAGAAAGCAATAGAATGGGGAAGTGTAACAAGCTGAGAATTGGTAAACTTTGTCTTTTTACCTGTTTATTCCAATTAATGGAAGCTGTGACAACAGCCAGTATAATTGATTGCAAGGCGGTTGCAATTACAACACCAGACCAAAGTCCTTTTCCGTTCAACTCACGACTGAAAGCTAAGTAAAATCCAATAGGAGCTCCTACGAGATAGTAAGCCACAACGTTGTTCCAAGCTGCAATGTTCTGCCAACCACTTCCTCTGGCAACCCCATTAAGAGTTGCAGAGAAGCCATCGAGGATAAAGGAGAGAGAGAGCAAAGATGATAGGGCAGATACATAGTCCACAACTTCTTTGCTGTTGCTGAATGCGTAGCCTATGATATTCTTGCAGGTTAAGAGAAGTGTGCTACAGAAAGTTGATTCTAGAAGCCATAGACAAAGCCCTGCTAATACTGATACCCTCGCTACTTGAGGATTCCCAGATCCCAAATTGTTTGATACGCGTGTACTGCAAGAAACCAGTTTCTAATGTTAAGGAAAGAAGTATCTTGGAGATGTTTTACATTATATATATATTACCTCACAGCTGCTGCAACTCCAGATGAAATCACATAGTGCAAACTTGATGTTGTAAGACTGGCATGAAGGAAATAGGATTAGTGAAGAGAACAGAGAAGATCAAAAAGAAAAATGAAGTACTTCTGTTATGATACATACCATATTGAAAGAACAGAGGTCTCGAGTTTCGGGTTAGGGAGAAGACCTGCGCAGAGTATGAGTACCTCATATAGCCACCATTCCAGGCTATCAAAAGAAGACAGAATGTACTTCAAGCTAGATAAAATGAAGTATTACTATATATAACTTGGTGAACAAGAAACTTGTAGTGACTTACCAAATCATTGCTGCTGATGGGATTCCATATTGAAAGAACAGTTTGACACTAGACACGAAATCATCGGAGACAAATCCGCGAGTTTTCTCACAAGAGCTGGAGAATCTCACATAACATGAGAGTATCACAGCGTAAAACCAGAAAGACACACTTATAGCCAATGCAGCTCCATTGCTTCCCAGACCAAACACGAAAACCAAAGTCCAACACACCATAATGTGGAACAGAAGAGTGGTCACAGAAGTGTAGAGAAGAGGAAGAACCAACCCTTGTGTTAACAAAAACCGAGTCAGTGGTATGACAATAGCTTGAGCAAACAAAGCCGGTATAAGCCAAAAGGCATAAGAGCCTGCAACTCTGGAGATTTCAGGGTCTTGTCCGAGAGTTATTAGGAGCTTTTCTATGTAAATCCAGAGAATTGATATGAGGAAACAAATTGGGATATTGGAAGCAATTGCAGAGTATGTGTAGGTTCCGATTTTATCGTATTGTCTGGCTCCATAAGCTTGACCACAAAGAGTTTCTAATGCACCAACTAACCCACACTGTACAAAGAATTGAAAATTTTTTCAATATCTTACAGTCAAATTGGATTCTTAAGCTGAAGAGAAGAGAGTCATACCATAATGCTGAAACCAGTGACATTTGTGAAGGAGGTTGCAAGAGCGACGCCAGAGAGCTGAAGCTCGCCGTTGTGACCAGCCACCATGACTGAGATGACAGGTAATAGGTACTGAGCGAAGGACACAGTGGCCATAGGAGCAGCCAAGCGACTCACTTTCTTTAGCTCGATGATAAGCTGACCACTTTGCTGTGTGTCTTTACCGGAGAGGAACTGCTCCTCTCTCGGAAGAAATGGATCTTCCATTGTGGTCTTACTTGTTAATACGTTACTTTTGGGGTATAGATGATATTCAATCTTTCATAGAAACGAAGAAACCAATGTCAATGTCAGTTAAGACTTTTTGTTTTGGAATCTGTGGAAATTACCAGGAACACAGAAATGAGTGGAGTATAATTAATTCTTTTCATTATTATATCTGATAAAAATATCTTTTGGTCAGGATTAAAGCATCAATGGCTAAAAGGCAAAACTACTTGGGAATCAAGTTTCAGTAATACATTCGTAAACCAATAGCAACTTGACAGTCACAAACGTGAGGCCGAAGAAGTAAAGTACCAAGATTCGTTTTGACTTATCCAAAAAATATAGATACTACAATATTATGTTAGTTATAAAATTCATTTTTTTGTTTATCGGATATTATTTATAAAATTTCTATGCTATTAAAAGTAACATACTCCATTTGAGAAATTTTGATTTTCTAAGGATTTTTTTAATGATTTATAAAAATTGATTATTTTTCTTTCAAAGACGGTGACTTGTTTTAGACATTTGATTAACAAACAAGAAAAACAAAATAGTTAAATTTTTTATTTTGTGTGGAATTCTTTTCAATCTAGTCATAAAAATAATTAAAATAATGATTATGGTATCAAATTTAACTTTATAAAAAAATTTACGATATAGATCGGATTTTGTTAATTCAATTGTTATACACTTTTTTTTTTGGGAAGAGTAATATCGTTTTAGTTTAAAAGTGTAAAATTATATAAAATTATGAAAGTTTATAAAGAAATTATTATCCACTAGTTTAAAATTTTCTTTTTAATGTAATTTCCCTCCAACTTTTACAAAGGTAAAACGGATAAAGATAACAATTTAGTTTAAAAATGTGCGACTGTCTTTCTTTTGGCTTCAAATAATCCAACATTTTACTCTGATGTTCTCTATCGACACAAGTGCAAAATCTCTTGTTGGCTTGTCTTAAAACTGCAAAATTCAAGCAACTCCATTCTCAAACGAAGAAGTCCTTAAATCTATTCTCTTTCTTGCTTTATCAGCCTGCGATGTAAAATAAAAGAGTCATCAAATGTCCAAAACAAAAATTAAAAGAGACAGATTCCAATCGTTGACCTGTTCCTTCCAACTCATGCAAGCAGTGACTATAGCTAATATGATTCCTTGAGCCGTAGAGCCAACGACCACACCGATCCATAGCCCTTTACCATTCATGTGACACCAAAATCCTAACAAAAGTCCAACTGGAGCTCCTAAGATATAGTAAGCCACTACATTTGTCCAAGCTCCAATATGTTGCCATCCACTTCCTCTAGCGACCCCTTTTGGTTCATATATTAAAACACATTTAGAATCGCGAGATTGATTGTTTCATATGCTAGTTTGATAGGTTTTGTCTTATATTACCACCAAGAACTGCAGAAAATCCATCAACTATAAATGAGAGACAGAGCAAAGGAGATAGCTCTGTGACATAGTCCACAACTTCTTTACTATTGCTAAAGGCATAGCCGAAGATGTTCCTACAAGTGAAGAGAAGTGTGCTCGAAATAGCTGCCTCTAGGAACCATAGGCACATTCCGGCTAACACTGCTAGTCTCGCAACCTCTGGATTGCCTGCTCCTAATTCATTTGAAACCCTTGTGCTGCCAAAGTAAGAGTTGTACAGACCAATGTGAGTAAATCTACAAGTTTTCTAAACAAAATTTGAGATGGTTTTTATTGACATCATCATACCTTGCAGAAGCTCCAATACCCATTGGAATGACATAGTGGAGAGATCCTGTTGTAAGACTATTGTGAACAACAAACCACAAGGATTTGCGTAAGTGAATTAGATTAGAAATGAAAGCATAAACATTGGTCTCTCTTTTACATTTGACAAACTTTTTTGAGCTAGGAGTCATTCATCCTAGTTATATTCTCGTCTAATTACGTTTTTGATGAGTTGCGGAGATCCGATGTATTAGTACTGGTACAATCTCATCTAAAGATTGGTTTATCCAAATTCGAAAAAATGAAGCTACTTTACTTAAAAACCAACATTTGACTTATTAGACAAGCGGCTAGTCTAAACAGAAAGCTTTTGAGAGACTTATGATACTTAAGATATGTAAAATGTGAGATACAGATTGAAACAAGAAACATAGATTACCAAATGGAAAGAACCGAGGTCTCGAGTTTCGGATTAGGGAGGAGTCCTGAGGATAATATAAGGAGCTCAAACAAGGACCATTCTAAGCTGCAAATAGAAAAAGCAATCAAATCAAGCGAAACCAATGAAGAGAATCAATCAGTAATGTGTTTTCTTACCAAGTCATTGTTGCTGATGGTATTCCATACTGAAAAAACTGCTTGACGCTCGACACAAAATCATCAGAGACAAAGCCACGAGTCTTCTCACAAGAAGTGGAGAATCTCATATATAAAGTGAGAATCAAGACGTTAAACCAGTAAGACAAACTAATAGCCAAGGCAGCCCCATTGCTTTCAAGACCAAACGTGTAGACAAGAGTCAAGCAAACAGGTATGTGGAACAAAAGTGTGATTAAAGCACAATATAGAAGAGGAAGAACCAATCCTTGAGTCTGAAGAAACCGAGTCAAAGGTTGTTGAACTGCTTGAGAGAACAAAGCTGGTATGAGCCAAACCGCATAGGAACCAGCTACCTTGGAGATATCAGGGTCTTGTCCAACTGAAATCAAAAGTTTGTCCATGTAAAACCAGAGAATCGATATAAGGAAACAAATTGGTACGTTTGAGGCGATTGCAGAGTATGTGTAAGTTCCAAGTTTTGAGTATTGTTTAGCTCCATAAGCTTGGCCACATAAAGTTTCAAGCGCACCAGCTAAACCAAACTGCAGAAATTTTCAAGAACAATATTTGAGTCCGAGAGCTGAAATTGGTTTAAACAGAAGATAACTTATTTACCACGATACTGAAGCCAGAGACGTTAGCGAAAGAAGTGGCAAGAGCGACGCCCGAGAGCTGAAGTTCGCTACGGTGGCCGGCGACCATGACTGAGATGACAGGTAAAAGATATTGAGCAACAGTCACGGTGGCCATAGGAGCCGCCATGAGGCTGACGTTCTTTAACTCCGCCGTGAAATTGATTCGCCATGTTGGAGTCGGTTTAAGCTTTTCAGTGATTAACTGTTCGGCTTCCAATAGAAGTGGATCTTCCATTATCTTCCTAGAATTCTTTAGCTTGTGTCGTCGACGATTAGTTACCTTGGAACTTGTGAAATGATAAAGGACGACTTTTTAATATCAAGGATAAGAAAAAGAGAGAGATCGAGAAACACGAAACTGGTACTATATTAATTTTTGTCTTTTGAAAGTCAACGCTATGTAGAGTTGGGACGCGTCCTAGATGAACAAGTATTTTATTTTATTTTGTGTATCTTAGATTTCAGGGGATTTAGGTGGATTTAAATTGTATTTTCTTTCTTTCTTTCAAGCATTCATAATTTTCTGGAAAATCATTAAGAGCTAAAGACTCTACAGAGACAATATCATCAGCCATCCTTCTAATATGCAGGACTAAAATTTCACCCCAAAAAAAATATATGTAGTACTAAAAAATTTAGCAAGTAAAGTAATAAAACGAATTCAAAACGACAAAAAGAATCTTTCTTAGGCATATGAAATCTTATATATATAATAAGAAAGTTGACCAATCAATACTTGGGTTTTGTTATAAATAAAAAGTATATTTTTTTATTTGGTTACTTTATTTGTCGTTGCTACCTGATTTTTACAATCTCCAAAGAGAAAGAAAATCGAGAAACCCCAAATGACGGAGCATAGCTTTAAACCAACATTATCAAGAGGATCTTAAGAGTTTTTTAACATTTTATAATATTAAAAAAATAAGAAAAGAAGAGAGAGAAGTATGATAGTTTCTTATTTAAGAAACTCTAAGCAAGAGTTTCTTATGTATTGTCACATTCTAATTGGTCTAATTTATATTTAAATATTTAAATTTAATTGTGTAAATTTTTTTAATTAAAATATTATTATAATAATGCTAAGATATTCACTAATAAGAATCTACCAATAATAGTGCTCTTACAAAGTTCTCCGTCGATTGGTAACTGAGATTTGAATCCCCTCCTACTATTACATGTAGGGGGTTCGATCTTTAGTGTCTTGAATATTTGTAAAGTGACTACACCATTGGACCACCTGTCATCGGTTTTGATATCTTCTTAAACCCATTAAAAATCATTATATATTTTGAAATTTAATACTGTTAAATAGTTTTATAATTTAATTATTATTACAAATCATTGAATAGATAATAATATTCACTATCCTATAGGAACTTCATGTAAATTTAGGATCATGCATATGTGAACAACAACAATTGTTCGCATGAACTAGATATACTATCGGGTTACAACCGGTTCTTATACTATATATGCATCTATATCTATTTTTGTTTAACATATTTATTTTCCCATTTGAAATTATGTATAAGTTTGATCATTTGTATCTTTATATAAATATTTTAGCAAGTTAACTTGAATACAATCATATTTAATTATTTAAGAAAAATTTAAAATATTTTTGACAACTTTTTAATAGCTTTTTTAAAGTTTAATATAGTAATTTTTTGATAACTTTTGAAAAATTTATGGTATCTTCATCTCTTTTTTTTTGTCACAAAGTATCTTGATCTCTATTGAATAGTTTTTTCATACTTTTTTTTTATCTGATCATAGGTTAGAAATTATAATAGGCTGCAATCTAAATTTATTATTTAGAAGATTATTTGAGGCTGTAAGCAAAATACTTTACTTGATATTCGTTATCATCTATTTTTTATATCTGATCATAGGTAAACAAAAGGCTACAATCTAAATGAATAAAATTATAATACTTTTGATAATCAAAATTTTTTATGTAGATTATTTTCACTCATGGAAAAAGTAACTGTTAATTTAAATCTATGATATTTTAGACAAATTGAGCTTAACCTACCTATTAAATAGACATTGATGACAACATAGTGGCATATATATATATATATATTACGTCGAAAGTGATACAACGAGTTTTAACCCTATATCCTACTACAAGTGCACAACAAACAAAATAGTATTTAGGGATCGAATCCACGGAGAACCAAGTTACACTATCGATTTCTATCGAGTTGCACGCTATATCAATCAAATAAGAGAAGTGAATTCTAACAATTTAGATGTGAATGTAATCAAATAATTAAAGCAATCGGATGTCGGGTATTTATTCGGGAGTTAGAATTCATGTCGGGAAAACTATTCAGAAACTACTCTAATCTTATTCTTGGCTTGAACATAAATAAAGGCAAACCAACTCTCGTTGAATCTACCCCTCTATCGATAACCTAAAGGTCCTAACTCTTGTTGGTTTCAGATTACAAATAGGCTTTATCGTTTGGGTTCAATTACCGACAATCCAACCTAGCATCAACTCTCGTTGGTAGTGAAGGAATTGCTCTTCTAATCTAGTTCTGGCTCTTAACAATCTTCTGGAAGATTAACAACCTAAAATCATTGACTAGGTGATCACGCTAATCTATGCATTAGATTCGAGTATTAGAAGGAGAATCGTCTACTAATCAATTATATTTGTTCCCCAACAGTGAATTCTAAAACCCTAGAATCCCTTAATCCGATTTAAGATCTACTCAGACATAGAACGATGAATAAAATAAATCATGATGAACTGAAATTGAGATTGCATAAAGAAATAATAAAGAGGATTCAGAAATTCTTCTCAGGTGTGAAGAGATCTTCTTCCTAGCTTACAAACTCTCAAAAACTGTAAAATTTTGTTTTTAGAAGATAAAAGACGACTTCCTAAAAAGAATAGGAAAAAGAGTATTTATATGGCCCAAAACAGGAGTACAAAAGCGCAAAATTAGGTTGCTGCGAAAGGCTAGGATCGATCGAGCAATGGGTGCTTGATCGATCTCTTGGATAATGAGACGATCTTCTCAGAGACTAGGTCGTTCTTCAGATCGTGCGCATCATCCTTCGAGATCAATGATCGATCGATCATTGGTAGATCGATCGGTCCTTCCTTTCGTGGAGAATGCCAAAAAAATGCTTCAAACACCTCCAATGTTCCACCTTCAAACATGACTCCAACTCCGAACGTTTTTGACCTGAAATCTCAATAAAACATTGACAAATTTCCCACATATAACTGTAATAATGAGCTCAAAACCAACAAAATATGCGTAACATCATAAAGTTATAGTAATGAACCAGCATGTGATGTTTCTTGGCTAGTTGGCTTTCATTAGTCAGGGAAAACATTTTTCTTCTTACTCTTTTAGTAACCAGACATATCTAATCAATTAAGTAATACACTGAAGAAACCATACAAACGCATCAGACATATCTTGCTTCTTTTGATGCCGAATTTGAGCACATTGCTTCCTTCAAATGAACCAAAGTTGTAAGCGTATGTTCGTTGACGGACTTGCTAAGCTATGTTTTAACAGCATAGCCAACATAAAAAAACGAAAGCGAATCAGAAGAAGCTATTGGAGGAAGTGATTGTTTACAATTTATGTTCCAAATATAGAATCAAACATGAATAGGGGTGTGAACTATATTATACATACCGAGTCTTGGATGTTTAAATCATTGCAGAAGCTTGTAGTTCTGGATGTTGTACGAATGAAAAGTTAGGGTTTTATCGTCATGTATATATGTGAGAAGATAAGAAGAAGTTTAAACGTAAGTTTGCAGCCTCATCATACACCATGAACCAGAAAGAATGAATGAAAAACTTACTACCTTTTGTAGGTACATAATTTTCGTCTGTCAAAACGTATCTCTTTCCGATTCAGAACCAGATTCTCGATGCGGTTTTCATTGATTTCTCCAACTTTGGACTCCACAGTCGAATCTATATTTGAGCCTGGTTTGACACATCAACCTGATAATGGCAAAAGAAAGTGTCGAGTAGAGAGAATGGAAGACAATGAAATCAAAATAATCAGTTGTACGTTCACCTAACAGAGTAAAACCTAAAGTTGTTGGTTAGAGAAAGTCAAACAGATCCGTAAACTCTTAAAAAGGTTTAGAAATCTCATAACTTTAGGAGCCTAAAAACCTCCCTCTTTATAATAGAACCCATATCCATCTTTATTAGAGGAGGTATTAATCTGGCAGCTGAAAAAGTGGGGATAATGAAAAGATTATAATTAATGTTGAGAAGTTGAGTGGTTGGTAACGTAGAGAAGATGATCGACATCCAAAGAGACCGAGAACATTGCAAATAAGCTGCATACTTGGATTTTATTAATTAATGTATGATTTTAATTAAATGGCTGATGACGATTAGAAGGCTTCAAAATCCGTCTTTTAGTATATATATATATTCTTTGGAAGGCCTAAAATTCTAGGCATCACATAAAACAAAAAAAACTCATCTATTACATAAGCTACCAAAGAAAAATATGTGAAACATATCAAGAAAAAATAAAATAATTTCCTAGAAAAATATATGCTAGACTAAAAATTGTTTACCGAATGGTTAATAAGATCAGGTCCCTGAAATTAGATGCCTTTATTTGGTCTGTGGATCATGAAGAAAAAGGAAATGGTCGTATACATGTACTCTACAGTTACAGGATAATGACTTAAATACTTTAGAATTATCTATAATAACTCAAATACTTTATTTTTTTTAAATTGTCATTTTGCCCCTTTGAGATGTGTAAACAAAAATGTAATAACGAAAATATCATTAATGAATTGTGCCATGCCAATCGCACAGATCTGCCACCACGTTAGCATAAGCTCAACCAAACTTCACCAAAGTCAACCACACCATAATTTACCTTCACAAATCACTGTCGAATAAAAATCATACTAATTTTCTGTTTTAAGGAAGTCAGTTGATGGGGATTAAGTATTTGAGGTTCTTAAAGTTTAGTAGATTTTAGTAGACTTTGGACCCTTTGTAGTAGAGTTTTGTGGAGTTAGCAACGTTGGTGTAATGGAGTTTGGTAGAGTTATATGGTAGAGTTTGGTTGAGCTCGTCCACTGTGTGATAGAGTTTGGTAGAGTTTTATTTGATAGTGTGGTAGAGTTAGTTACATTAGTGTGGTAGAGTTTGGCAGAGATGGCTCATTTAACCTAGTTTGTTTACCTCCTATTGTACGTAACACACGGTTGAAAAGTTAGTGATGACTTGTTCATGATGTAAAGGTGTAGGAAAATAATGCCTGAACATGTAGAGCAAACGTCCAATCTTGAACTCGTTAGGTTTGTTTTACCGCATGTTGTAAATCTACTAAACTCTATCCATGTTATGTGTAAGGTCAACCAGAAACTACATCTAAATCTTTTCAAACTCTACTAATATCTACCAAAATCTATTCAATTTAAATCTTCTGATGAAGTAGGCAAACTTTTGTTATGTTAATGTATTAGCAAATTTCATCCATTATAGGACCATCATCTACGTCATTAAATATTGGTCCTTTGAGAGTATTTGTTAACAAAAAAGAGTTTTGTAATTGCTTATACAAACTTTACCAAGATCTACCAATAAAAAGGTAAGTCTACCACTCCAAAAGCAACCCATGCGATGTTGTATCTAATACTTTCTAATTAATTTTCTCCGAACGGAGATGTAGATTTGTGGATAAAATTGTATCTCATGGTGGAAGCTTATTCATGACATAAATGCCAATTGTTTTGTGGATAAAAGAGACAAACTTATCATCTAGTCCCTTAAATCTATGTACAAGGGCTAAACACCCAACAAACTTCAGCGTGTAAATGTCACAGTCAACAGATTGGTGATTCACTAGGGTCGCCTTCACCCTAACTAGTTTCTGCATCTCGGGAGCTAGCATGCTCCTACGCAGATATAGTACCATCCTCGGGTACGACATGGTTGCAAAAAAAACATAATCAACATTTATAAGTAAGATCTACATTTCTCTACAAAGATCAACCAACCTCTACCAAGATTTACCATAACTCAATCACACATTGTATCATAGTCTACCAGGATCTACCAAGGTCTACCATAACTCAATCACACACTTTATAAAAGTCAACCAAACTCTAACAAGATCAACTGTAACTCAACCACATGTCATCATAGTCTACAACGTTCTACCAAGATCTACTATAACTCAACCATTTAGTTGCCTACGTAGATTACTTGACTGAATCAATCAATTATCGATGCAACACAGTTGAGAGGGCAATATCGTATATTTTAACGGTCTCTTTAACTTAATCGATCTCCACCGCTACCCAATGGACATTGTTGATATTATGAGCAACGTACAATGTGTCAACATCTCAAAGCCAGCGTTTGTTCGTTGGACACCATAGTGGGACTCTCTCATAATATATATGGCGCATAAAATTTTCAAACTTATACTTATGGGGGTTTGCTGTGATGGAATGGTACTGCTTACACCAGGAATGACATAGGTTAGGATCAATGAACGTTATCCTATCACTCTTATACAGAGATGGAGTCTCCATATGTCTTCGACGGTACATATTCATACCACTAGCCATATGCTGAAAAAAAAGGTAATATAATAATAACACAACCAAAGTCTACCAAGTAAGATAAGAAAACTTCAAGGAAGTTACCAGATTTGTGAACCATCCATATTGATCTTCTGTCGACAAAAGTCTAATCCTCAGCTACTGGAGATAAAACTCAGTTAAAGGACTGATGTCATTTACTGAGTGATCCCTGGAAGTGTCGGTAATTAGCAAACACTAAAATAGTGCAAATTTGTACTTTGAAAACATTTAAGCAGAGAATATCAAGGACTTACAATTCACGTTTGATAAGGTTACACAGCCGATTCACTTTGAACTTTTGTACTGGCTCGAATGGATTGTATGTGTTATTCATCATCTATGAGGCACTTAACAACAAAAAATGCTTCGAACGGGGATTTCTGAATTTGAAAACAAAATGTTATTTTATCAGTTAGACAGAGAAATTGTAGGTTTAACACGGTCAGTTCAAACTCCATCAAAGTCTATTACATTTAGTATTGCCTCAACCAAGCTTCTCCAAGATCTACTACATTTAGTATTACCTCAACCAAACTCCACAAATGTCTACTACACTAATCATTAGCTCCACCAAACTCTACCAACGTCTACTACACTAATACTTAGATCCACCACACTCTACCAAAGTCCACCACGCTTTGTTAATATCTACTCTTCCTCTAGCAATCTCCAAGGAAAAAGAAAATCGAAAAACCCCAAATGACGGAGCATGGCTTACAAGTTACAAAGTTCTCTGCCGATTGGTAACTCATATTTGAATTTTTGATTTTTTGATCTTAAACCCATTAAAAATCATTATATATTTTGAAATTTAATACTATTAAATAGTTTTATAATTTAATTATTATTACAAATCATTGAATAGATAATAATATTCACTATCCTATAGGAACTTCATGTAAATTTAGGATCATGCATATGTGAACAACAACAATTGTTCGCATGAACTAGAGATACTATCGGGTTACAACCGGTTCTTATACTATATATGCATCTATATCTATTTTTGTTTAACATATTTATTTTCCCATTTGAAATTATGTATAAGTTTGATCATTTTGTATCTTTATATAAATATTTTAGCAAGTTAACTTGAATACAATCATATTTAATTATTTAAGAAAAATTTAAAATATTTTTGACAACTTTTTAATAGCTTTTTTAAAGTTTAATATAGTAATTTTTTGATAACTTTTGAAAAATTTATGGTATCTTCATCTCTTTTTTTTTTGTCACAAAGTATCTTGATCTCTATTGAATAGTTTTTTCATACTTTTTTTTTATCTGATCATAGGTTAGAAATTATAATAGGCTGCAATCTAAATTTATTATTTAGAAGATTATTTGAGGCTGTAAGAAAAATACTTTACTTGATATTCGTTATCATCTATTTTTTATATCTGATCATAGGTAAACAAAAGGCTACAATCTAAATGAATAAAACTATAATACTTTTGATAATCAAAGATTTTTATGTAGAAGATTTTCACTCATGGAAAAAGTAACTGTTAATTTAAATCTATGATATTTTAGACAAATTGAGTTTAACCTACCTATTAAATAGACATCGATAACAATATAGTGGCATATATATATATATATATATATATATATATATATATATATATATATATATATATTACGTTGCAAGCTATAGTAATGAACCAGCATGTGATGTTTCTTGGCTAGTTGGCTTTCATTAGTCAGGGAAAACATTTTTCTTCTTACTCTTTTAGTAGCCAGATATATCTAATCAATTAAGTAATACACTGAAGAAACCATACAAATGCATCAGACATATCTTGCTTCTTTTGATGCAGAATTTGAGCACATTGCTTCCTTCAAATGAACCAAAGTTGTAAGTGTATATTCGTTGACAGACTTGCTAAGCTATGTTTTAACAGCATAACCAACATAAAACAAACGAAAGCGAATTAGAAGAGGCTACTGGAGGAAGTGATTGTTTACAACTTATGTTCCAAATATAGAATCAAACATGAATAGGGGTGTGAACTATATTATACATACCGAGTCTTGGATGTTGAAATCATTGCAGAAACTTGTAGTTCTGGATGTTGTACGAATGAAAAGTTAGGGTTTTATCATCATGTATATATGTGAGAAGATAAGAAGAAGTTTAAACATAAGTTTTCAGCCTCATCATACAACATAAGTTTAAACATAAGGTTCCGATTCAGAACCAGATTCTCTATGCGGTTTCCATTGATTTCTCCAACTTTGGACTCCGCAGTCGAATCTATGTTTGAGCCTGGTTTGACACATCAACCTGATAATGGCAAAAGAGAGTGTCGAGTAGAGAGAATGGAAGACAATGAAATCAAAATAATCAGTCGTACGTTCATCCAATAGAGAAAAACCTAAAGTTGTTGGTTAGAGAAAGTCAAACAGATCCGTAAACTCTTAAAAAGGTTTAGAAATCTCATAACTTTAGGAGCCTAAAAACCTCCCTCTTTATAATAGAACTCATATCTATCTTTATTAGAGGATGTATTAATCTGACAGCTGAAAAAGTGGGGATAAGGAAAAGATTATAATTAATGTTGAGAAGTTGAGCGGTTGATAACGTAGAGAAGATGATCGACATCCAAAGAGACCGAGAATATTGCAAATAAGCTGCATACTTGCCTTTTATTAATTAATGTATGATTTTAATTAAATGGCTGATGACGATTAGAAGGCTTCAAACTCCATCTTTTAGTATATATATAGATTCTTTGGGTGGCCTAAAATTCTAGGCATCACATAAAACAAAAAAACTCATCTATTACATAACCTACCAAAGAAAAATATGCGAAACATATCAAGAAAAAATAAAATAATTTCCTAGCAAAATATTTGCTAGACTAAAAATTGTTTATTGAATGGTTAATAAGATCAGGTCCCTAAAATTAGATGCCTTTATTTGGTCTGTGGATCATGAAGAAAAAGGAAATGGTCGTAGTTTCCGAGTTTGCTATTTTCTACAAGATTCAAATGTATGTTTATGTCTTCTTCATTATATGAAGTTTCCATCTTTTTCTTGTTGGTTTAGTTACCTTCATGTTTATATTTCTGTAAGTATATTACGAAATCTTTAGGACGTGTACGTTGAAACATTAAAACACCAATTTTTTTTGTTTTTTTTACACCAAATTTAATGTGTGGGTTGGAATTGCTCTTAAGGATTTCAAAGTGAATGAAGTTTGATATAATTATATTTCAGGGTGCTACGTATATAGAGGCAACTCCAAAAAGAACAATGTGGTCCTAAACAAAGGAATTTTGCTGAAGTTATTGTATACGTTTTGTCATTGCTGAGTGACTTAAAGCTGATGGGATTTACTTTAAAAGATAGGCTAATAAATCTTCAGTTCTAGTAAATCGTTGGCAAAAAGGATGAGCTTTGTTTTTCTTACAAAAAAGAACTAATATTTTATAAATTTTATTTTTATTTTTCATTACATGTGTAAACTAAGAATAATATGGTAGAAGAAGAAAAAGTGACCCACAATCAATGACGAAATTAAAAAAAAGGTGGACAAAAAAGGATGATTTTAGATGGAAGAAACTGTTTGAAAACCGTCTGAAATGAGTATTTCATATGAAATCCAAACAAATATTATGTTGAGATAAGCTTGAAAATTAAAGCTTGAGGAGCAAGCTATTGATTCGGTAAAATTAAGTTGTTATAGTTGAGGGGTTATCTAAATTATATGTGTCTCCTACAGGGTCGTGCTTGCACTATGTAAGGCCTAGGGTTAATAAAAGAATTATGGCCTTTGATAAAAAAAAAATTAAATATATCGTTTAGGACTAATATTTGGATACACGATCTAATCGAGTAAGTTTTTTTTGGTTTTTGGTCTTTCAAGCTTACCTATATAAAATCATTTGGATAAAATTCAGTTTTTAAAAAGATACCATATTTCAAATTGTATTCGGGTATTCAAATTTTTTTCAATTAATTTTTTTTTTCAATTAAATTTTCACTTTCAGCTGTTTAGCTATCCTACTAAATGCCTATTCGAATTGTGACTTACAGTTTTCATGTTGTCACCATCTTTTTTGAATGTTTGTTTAACCCATCATTTTCCGTAAGTTTTTGTGATTCCTACCATGTAAGTTTGTATAATTTCTATCAATATAATTTAGTGAAAGATATGTGTTGTGTGATCACTATAAATGGGAAAATAGACTAAGAGTCATTTTTGTTTCTCCATAAGAACTTCATGTAAATCATTTAGGATCATGCATATTGCATATGTGAACAGCAACAGTGATTTGGATGAATACTTTCGAGTGGCCTTCAATTCTCGGCATCACAAAAGACAAAAAAACAAGAAAAAAAATCCATCTATTACATAAACTACCAAAGTTAAGTCGATTGCTTTTACTTTATTGGTCAACCAAATTTGTCTACACTCAACTCGTAATGAACTTCCTAATGATACTCTTCTCCATTTGTTTTGTCGTACGTACGTAGTAGTATCGATGAGGAGAAAGTCGGGCCCAAAACTTTAAAAGTGAATGAAGTTGAGAGAATTGTATTTAGATACATTTCAAACAGAAGAGAAAGACGATTGTGGACTTGCGATTTAAGACATGGTCCTAAAAAGCAGTATTTCTTTTATGTTCAAACATACAGAGCTCCAGGTTTTTCTGAAGATGTGGTCAGTATCGTTCATGGACTGCTAAAGCTGATGGGATTTGGTTTACAAAAAATATTGATAAACCTTCAGGACATGTACTTAATTGGAAAAAAGCATAAGCTTTTGAATTAAGCTGCGTTAATTCAGTATTACCGTATAATAATATGTATAAATCAGTTTGCTTTTTAGAAATCTTTGTTTCAATTATGATAAGTCGTAAAGTTGATTAAAATGAAAACAATTTTTTGGCGAAGTAAACGTTTGAACAACTACTTTATTTCATATATCTACCGGCAAATAATATCTTTTTATATCAATCGTAGTTATTATTATATTTGTTTTATGTGTGTTTTGTTAGACTAATTACACTGACATTTTAGAATATAATTATTCAACACATTAACTCATATAATCAGGTGTTAAGCAATATGTTAAACATGACATGGAATCAACCAAATTGAAAAGATTTAACATGTTGATACAAGAGAGAAGAGAGAAAATTAGATTTTTTTTTTGTCAACATTGGACCACAAATGGCCGGCTCATTAGCCAAGTTCTTGCAAATGCAAGCGGGGAGACTCGATCCCAAGATGTGCAAGTGCGCGTGCCTCTTGTGAACTTACCACCTGCCACTAGGGTAGATGCCACTTGCGAGAAAATTAGATTATTTGGCATGTTTAACTGGATACAAAACTTAATTTTAATATAATATATATAATAAATGTGTTATTTAAATACATTGATCTAGTGGCATGTGGTAACTCTATTAGCGATATGTGTATTTATACATTTAGGGATCGAGTTATATTGCATATATTATGTAAATTTGGCTAATGAGCCGATTAATTGTACCCTAGTATTAAAAAAGTACAAGAAAACAAAACAAAAATAAGTTAAATATTAAATTAATAAAGGTGTTGAATAAACAAATGTATATTTTTCAATGTAAATTTTCTCTCTCGATGCCACATGACCTTTATAGTCCGTGAGGAAAAAAAACACGAATCCTAATAATGTAAATAAAACTCAAGTGGTAGAGCAACTAGTTTTTTTATTACACAACCCATTACATGTCACGACACATTTTGAAGTTTAAATCCGTCTATGACACATGCTACCCAAAAAAAATATGCAATATATATACGTAAAGAATTCTTGTCAATACATAAATCGAAAAGATATTTAAAAACATTATTGTCAATACACGATATATTTTGAAGTTTAAATCCATCTACGACTCGTTAATGTCCATTTCAGCATCAATAAAATAATTGCCAAAAAATATTTTAACGGTTTTCTTCTTTAGGGAATCATTGATTTAAATCAGTAATATTTTAGAAAAACTAGCTTGTTAACTTCTACCATCTTAGAAATATTTAGTAAGTCTAAATAGTATGCGGACTTTCAGATTGGACCAGTTTATTTTTTGATTTACAAGAAAAATTCTGATTTTGTGTTGGTTTCGCTTTTCAATAGAGAAATTTACTCACATATAACCCAAATATTCTAGAAAATTTAAAATGTATATATATATATATATTGGTTTAATTGATGGGTTTTAGATTTTGGCTATAATTTATAAATTTTTATTTATTTTTGTTTTCAGTGGTCAATCATATTTTTCGAAACTCAAATCTCTCCCTACCAAAAGTTTAATTGGTTCATATTCATGTTTAAATTTAGCCTACACCAAAATTAGATTATCTAATAAATATAGTAAAAAAAATTCATCCAAACTAATTATAAATAGTGTAGGTACATTCATGGCCTTATAACTCAAAACACTTCAAGATAAATATAAAATGAATTATATTAAACTTATAACATTAGTTATTGCTCTAAATTTTGGTTTATATGAATCATGTAAACTAAATGAAGTAGTGATTGTTAATGAACTTCCTAATGGTGCTCTTCTCAATATATTTTGTCGTGGTTTCAATGGGCAGAAAATCGGACCCAAAGATTTAAAAACAAAAGAAGTTGAGAGAATTACATTTTCAGATGTTACAAACAGAAGAGAAAGAACAGTGTGGACTTGTGATTTAAGACATGGTCCTAAAAAGGAGTTTTTCTATGATGTTCAAGTATACAGAGCAGCTGCACACACTAGATGTGGTCAGTTTCGTTCATGGACTGCTACAGGTAAGGGGATTTCGTTTACAAGAGATATTAGGAATCCTCCAGGACATGTACTTGACTGGAAAAAAGCATAAGATTTTCTTTCTTCTTAAAAGAAAATATCTTATCTAAGTTTCTTTTCTTCTACAAAGTAAGAATAATACAATGGAAGAATAATCAACTAATAACACCATAGACGGAATAAGAAGAAGGTGGAAGGTCAAGGAAAAGATAGTTTTCTTGTTTTACAATTTTTTTGATTTTTTATCTTCTACTTGGATAGAATAAAATAAAGGATGATTTATACAAGTACTCTATAATACTTTAGAATTATCTATAATAACTCAAATACTTTTATTTTTTTAAATTGTTATTTTGCCCCTTTGAAATGTGTAAACAAAAACGCAATAACGAAAAATGTCATTAATGAATTGTGCCACGTCAACGCATGCCAATCGCACAGATCTGCCACCACGTTAGCATAAGCTCAACCAAACTTCACCAAAGTCAACCACACCATAATTTACCTTCACAAAGCACTGTCGAATAAAAATCATACTAATTTTCTGTTTTAAGGAAGTCATTTGATGGGGATTAAGTATTTGAGGTTTTTAAAGTTTAGTAGATTTTAGTAGACTTTGGACCCTTTGTAGTAGAGTTTTGTGGAGTTAGCAACGTTAGTGTAATGGAGTTTGGTAGAGTTATATGGTAGAGTTTGGTTGAGCTCGTCCACTGTGTGATAGAGTTTGGTAGAGTTTTATTTGATAGTGTGGTAGAGTTAGTTACATTAGTGTAGTAGAGTTTGGCAGAGATGGCTCATTTAACCTAGTTTGTTTACCTCCTATTGTACGTGACCAACATGGTAGGCCAAAGAACACACGGTTGAAAAGTTAATGATGACTTGTTCATGATGTAAAGGTGTAGGAAAATAATGCTTGAACATGTAGAGTAAACGTCCAATCTTGAACTCGTTAGGTTTGTTTTACCGCATGTTGTAAATCTACTAAACTCTATTATCCATGTTATGTGTAAGGTCAACCAGAAACTACATCTAAATCTTTTCAAACTCTACTAATATCTACCAAAATCTATTCAATTTAAATCTTCTGATGAAGTAGGCAAACTTTTGTTATGTTAATGTATTAGCAAATTTCATCCATTATAGGACCATCATCTACGTCATTAAATATTGGTCCTTTGAGAGTATTTGTTAACAAAAAAAAGTTTTGTAATTGCTTATACAAACTTTACCAAGATCTACCAATAAAAAGGTAAGTCTACCACTCCAAAAGCAACCCATGCGATGTTGTATTTAATACTTTCTAATTAATTTCTCCGAACGGAGATGTAGATATGTGGATAAAATTGAATCTGGTAGTGGAAGCTTATTCATGACATCAACGCCAATTGTTTTGTGGATAAAAGAGACAAACTTATCATCTAGTCCCTTAAATCCATGTACAAGGGCTAAACACCCAACAAACTTCACCGTGTAAATGTCTGATGTTCCTCATATTTTGTCGGTTTTGAGCTCATTATTACAGTTATATTTGGGAAATTTGTCTATGTTTTATTGAGATTTCAGGTCAAAAACGTTCAGAGTTGGAATCACGTTTGAAGGTGGACTTTGGAGACGTTTAAAGCATTTTCTGGCATTCTCCACGAAAGAAAGGACCGATCGATCTACCAATGATCTGAAAGGATTATGCGCACGATCCGAAGAACGACTTGGTTTTTGAGAAGATCGATTTCATCATCGAAAATATCGATTGATCAACCAAGGAACGATCGATCAAAGCCTTTCGAAGAAACCTAATTTCGTGATTTTCAGCTCTTATTTTGGGCCCTATAAATACTCTTTTTCCTATTTTTATTAGAGCCGCTTTTGAGTTGTGAGAGACGAATTTTATAGAGTTTTAAGAGTTTCTAAGCTAGGAAGAAGATCTCTTGATACTTGAGAAGAATTTCTGAATCCTCATTATTCTTGTTAATGCAATTTCAATTTAAGTTCATCATGACTTGCCCAATTTGTTGTTACATGTCTGAGTAGACCGTAGATTGGATCTAGGTATTCTAGGGTTTTAGAATTCACTGTTGGGGAATAAATAGGATTGATAAATAGATGATTCCCCTTCTAATACTCGAGTCTAAATACTATTTTGTTTGTTGTGCACTTGCAGTAGGATATAGAGTTAAAACTCGTAGTATCAAAGTCACAGTCACCAGATTGGTGATTCACTAGGGTCGCCTTCACCCTAATGATAGTGTAAGCGTTCGCCTTAACTAGTTTCCGCATCTCGGGAGCTAGCGTGCTCCTACGTAGATATAGTACCATCCTCGGGTACGACATGGTTGCAAAAAAAACATAATCAACATTTATAAGTAAGATCTACATTTCTCTACAAAGTTCAACCAACCTCTACCAAGATTTACCATAACTCAATCACACATTGTATCATAGTCTACCAGGATCTACCAAGCTCTACCATAACTCAATCACACACTTTATGAAAGTCAACCAAACTCTAACAAGATCAACCGTAACTCAACCACATGTCATCATAGTCTACTACGTTCTACCAAGATCTACTATAACTCAACCATTTAGTTGCCTACGTAGATTACTTGACTGAGTCAATCAATTGTCGATGCAACACAGTTGAGAGGGCAAGATCGTATATTTTAACGGTCTCTTTAACTTAATCGATCTCCACCGCTACCCAATGGACATTGTTGATATTATGAGCAACGTACAATGTGTCAACATCTCAAAGCCAGTGTTTGTTCGTTGGACACCATAGTGGGGCTCTCTCATAATACATATGGCGCATAAAATCTTCAAACTTATACTTATGGGGGTTTACTATGATGGAATGGTACTGCTTACACCAGAAATGACATAGGGTAGGATCAAGGAACGTTATCCTATCACTCTTATACAGAGATGGAGTCTCCATATGTCTTCGACGGTACATATTCATACCACTAGTCATATGCTGCAAAAAAGGTAATATAATATTAACACAACCAAAGTCTACCAAGTAAGATAAGAAAACTTCAAGGAAGTTACCAGATTTGTGAACCATCCATATTGATCTTCTGTCGACAAAAGTCTAAGCATCAGCTACTGAAGATAAAACTCAGTTAAAGGACTGATGTCATTTACTGAGTGATCCGTGGAAGTGTCGGTAATTAGCAAACACTAAAATAGTGCAAATTTGTACATTAAAAACATTTAAGCAGAAAATATCAAGGACTTACAATTCACGTTTGATAAGGTTACACAACCGATTCACTTTGAACTTTTGTACTGGCTCGAATGGATTGTATGTGTTAGGCGTTATGTCATCATCTATGAGGCACTTAACAACAAAAATGCTTCGAACGGGGATTTATGAATTTGAAAACAAAATGTTATTCTATCAGTTAGACAGAGAAATTGTAGGTCTAACACGGTTAGTTCAAACTCCATCAAAGTCTATTACATTTAGTATTGCCTCAACCATACTTCTCCAAGATCTACTACATTTAGTATTACCTCAACCAAATTCCACAAATGTCTACTACACTAATCATTAGCTCCACCAAACTTTACCAGCGTCTACTACACTAATACTTAGATCCACCACACTCTACCAAAGTCCACCACGCTTTGTTAATATCTACTCTACCTCCAGCAAACTAAAATACATAACCTACAAATTCTAGCAAACAAAATACCTGGTTCACAACAAGGGTATGTGGTCTAGATGCTTTAGACAGCAGGTCCTCCATATATGTCAAGTTGTTGTGAGGTTTGCTGCTCCTCAGAGATGTGTTCCTTCTGTAAAACAAATCACGTTAAATAGTAAGTCATCCAAACTCTACTAAACTCCACCAAAGATCTACCAAAAATTATATAAATCAACCATGCTCTACCAAAGAATTACCAAAATCCACTAAAGATCTACCAGAAAATTACATAAATTAACTAATCTCTACCAAAGAACTACCAAACTTATCTCTACATTTTCAGAGGGTGTTAATGTTGGGTACAAAGGTTGTGAGGTTGGATGCTCCTCAAATATCCTTTCCTTTTGGAAAGAAAACATAATAAAGTTAGTACAATTAACTCCACCAATTTTTACCATATTTTAACTTATACATATTTATTAACTCTATCAACGAACTACCACAATCAAACAAAACATCAAAGCAATACACCAAAGAAAGATAAGGTAAACATTATTCATGTTTATATCGCATTATTAACAAAGTCTACCAAAGTCAGCCACAGAGTTTACAAAGTCCCCACCACACATATCCAATTCATACACCATAATTGGGCCTTCGATATGGTTCAATAATAATCAATTACACTCTTACATACCAATTTCTGCCCAACTGAGGCCTCAACACTTTTTCTCGGGTCTCATTTCCACGAGACTAACTTTCATCCACAACAGACTTCTTAGGCTCTTCCAAGGCCATCACCACCTCTGATGGTTTTGTCTCTAACACCTTAAGGAGGCGTTGATTGATCGAGTTCTGCTCTAATATGGTTTTATCAAGCTTTCGAAGACGCTCATCTGTCACCGCATGATCTACTCTTTTCTCCTCTAGTCTCACAAGCCAATCAAACGTGTTGATTTAATCAAATTTCATCACGTCAAAAGCCTACCTCATGGACTGAAACATTTCTAACATCATGTTTTTCTCCTCCCCTTGTTTTTTGGCCTCAAACTTTTTCCTCCATTTCTTCTCCAACTTTTTTTTATCTTTTTCCTTGGTCACCTTTTGAAATTCGGCCAAACTCATATCAGGTTGTAACACCAAAGTCTCCTTTGCCTTTGGACTATCATGAGATTTTTATTCTCAATATATTACTTCTTTGGCTTTTTTGGCACTTTTGACTTCAACTTTTCCTTCTTTGCGCTTTAGAGCTCACATTGGGGCTTATATGCCTTCCTCTTTGTAGAAGTTGGGATAGCCCAAAACATCTCATCTAATGTCCTATCAAGAATATCTCGTATCATTTTATCAACTTTGAGATCCCGAGCATCTCTAGACCACTTATGGTATATGTCATTGTAAGATTTTTGGAGAATGTGCACCACATGAACCTACAAATGAGGAAAAAAACACAGACATAAAAGATATACTAGATCTATCAAACTCTACCATACTAAATATGACGTCCACCAACAATACCAAATCCCTAAACATATGTTACATTACCTTCAATGCACAAGACTCAGTTGAGAATTTCGAAGAAAAAGTCTAATTTTAGGGAAGAAAATTTTCTTGAGGAAGGAGAAGAACACAAAGAAGAAGAGTTTACGTTTAGAAGAAAAAAAAAAAGAAGAAGAATAAATAGCAGTTTTAATATAGTGGCAGTAAGGTAAATAAGTAGACAAATATATATTTATGACTTTTTCCTACACTCTTTTTTGTCATACTTTTTGAAGATTATTTAAATTATTAGTACATAATTATAAACCCACACATTGTAAAATTGTGAAGAAGAAAGCAGGAATTACAATTTCCTTGAGATGTTTTGGAAGAATAGATTTTCATCACTTTTCAATTTAAACATCATATGTCTAATGTTCAATTTACACATTCACACAATTGAACCAGATCCTCTACCTAATTTAAAGGATATTTCTGAATAATTTAATGAAGTTTTCTTCCATGAAAGGCAGGTCCTGCTCCTTATATTATTGTGCTAGCTAAACGGCGATGATGATGCATTGGCCCTGAACTCAGAGACATTATAGATAGCATTCATTGGAAGCAACACTAGGTCAAGACCATTATGATGTACAAGATGGCTTAAAGAGTCGCTTTTTAGATAACGGTTCCACTAGGAATCAGAGCATCTTTAATCACTGTAACGATACCGCTCTTGATGAAGTATCCATCTGTCTCCCTGGCTGCTTCTTGCACGTTGTCTGTGTTGATGATCTGAATTTAAACGTAGAGACAGCAACGGATTGGTAATAGAGTGAGTGGTCTATGTAACATTGGGACAAGAGGAAACAGAGACTAAGAAATGTGTAGTACCTTGACGTTATCTCCAATACGGGCATTCTTGTCAATGATAGCTCTTTTAATGTGGGAGTCTCGGCCAATGCCAATAGGAATGCTTCCCTTTGCGGATAGGAGACTCCTATCAGCATCAGTCTGAAGCATGCAATAGCCATTTACAGAATGTTAAAGGACAGTATAATGAAAAGAAAGGAAGTGAATTTATCTGAAAATGGTAACATACCTCGTAGTAGTCTGCACCCATCAACAAAGTGTCTTCTATGATTGCACCCTCCGATATTAAAGACCGAAGACCAATCACAGAGTGGTGGATTTTGCAGTTCTGGAATTAACACGAAGAGAAGTAATAGAAGTTAATACATGCGTCAAAATCAACATTTGTGAAGAGTAGATTAATTTTAGGAAGGGATTTTTTTACCTTGATAACGCAACCTTCACCAATCACACTATCAGTAACATCAGCATCAAGCATCTTTGATGGAGGTAAGTACCGAGGTTGTGTGTAGATTGGAGCTGAACGGTCATAAAAGCTGCAAAAGATGATAAAATTGGTCGTGTTTCTACCTCTAAAAACCACAATTTATATTGTTAGAGGTCAATAAGTACCTGAAATCCGGTACAGGTTTCTTGGTGATTCCAAGGTTCGCATTGTAAAATGCTTCAATGGTACCAATATCTTCCCAATACCCATCGTACAGATAAGCTTGCACCTTATTAAGATTGCTGATGTTAAAATTGACGAACTAAAGGCATTGAACCAAGGATTCACTCGCAAAGAGAGATCACTTACTCTCAGTCCAAGAGCGGTAGCACCCGGAATAACTTCACTCCCGAAGTCATTAGCTCCAGGAAACTGCTCTCGAAGCAAGTCTAACATCACATTTTTACTGACAACATATATTCCCATACTAGCAATGAAAGGCATTTCTTTTGCTCTTTCATCATCAAGGCCTAAGATTGTAGTGTCAACCTAACAAAAGCCGAGACTGTCACTGTCAAAAAGTGATGAACATATATATAAAACTATAACCAAAGTCAGAAACTTTCCATATCTAATAACTTACCTTCATAGCTTTGAGTTGCTCCCCTTGTGGTTTCTCGGCAAATTCAGTAATCCGTCCTTCATCATCAATCTTCATAAGTCCAAATGCAGTAGCACGTTTCTCATCCATAGGAAGAGCAGCAACCGTGATATCAGCGTCAGTTTCACGATGTGCCTGTATGAATTTCTCGTAATCCATACGGTACAAATGATCACCTGCAAGAACCAAAAACTCCAACACATTGTGCTCTTCAAACAGCCACAAATACTGCCTCACTGCATCAGCAGTCCCCTGAAAACACAGTCACACTCTCAAGTCAAAACCAGACTCTTTTATCTCAGTCAACCCAAAACTATAATTACCGTCTCATACCTGGAACCAGTTTGGATTTTCTGGGCTTTGCTGAGCAGCTAGAACCTCAACGAAACCTTCGTTTTTGTAACCACCCATGTTACTCGCATAAGCACGTGAGAGATGTCTATTTAAAGAAGCTGAATTGAACTGAGTAAGCACATAGATCTTGGAGATGTTACTGTTCAAGCAATTGCTCACTGGAATATCAATCAACCGATAATTCGCGCCAAGTGGAACAGCTGGTTTCGCTCTCTTCTTCGTCAATGGGTACAATCGAGTTCCAGCTCCTCCTCCCAAAATTATACCCAACACACTCTGCAATCAAAAAAATCGATCATAAACCCAAAAATCCAAAAAATTCGGATCTCCATTCCAAAAACAGAAAGAACAAAAAAAAAGAGCACTTACCTTACTAGCGTCAGGATCAAGGCAAGTTTGTGAGTTCTGTGAATCTGAAACAGCTTTAGGAGACACAATCGATGGATTTCTCTTACTTGAACCATCATTTTGACGACCACGAGAATCAGAGATGGTTTTCTCTTTCGTGGAAACTTTCTCTCCTGAAAGTGAAGACGAAGAAAACGAGAAATTCTTTCTAAGAGATGCTTTACGAGTGAGATTGGAAGAAGAGGAAGAAGTAGAAGATGAAGGAATTTTTAACGATCCAATTGCTGCCATTGTCGCCATTGTTGTTTGAGCTTCACTCTTACTTTCTCCTTTCTTCTGTCACTATAATTGAGGACTTAATTTTAATTTATTTCCGTAGAAAATCTGATAGTTACTGGATTTGACTTATATACCCATAAATTAGAATAATAATTACGAGAAAAAATGACGGGTTTTGGTCGTAAATTTGAGGAAAATAGAGGTCTATTTTCGTAAAATTGTTAAATTTTGTTATGTTTTGGTGATTGGTGGATTGGAGCGGATGTAATATGAACGGTCTATTTATTGCTGATTTTTTTTTCTTTTTTTTCGAGGCATATGTCTAGAATCACGAACGAGCATTCTGGACCGTACGATGTTTTTTTTATTTCCAATTTTATTTTGCAGGAAAACTCCAAGCTTATAATACTTACATATTTCCAAACTCCAAACTCATAGTATACTTCATGTAAGATATTATGGATTCTACTTTTGTATTAAGCTATACTATTCATAATTCTACCAATAATTTTTGTAATTTTTTAAAACTAACAAAATGTGAAAAATGATTTATTAATTAATGTAGACTAGGTGATTTTATGTGATGTGCACGAGTTTAAATTAATAGCAGAATGACTTATTTGTAATAAAAATACAATAATCATAACTTTTTGTTGATATTATATAAGTTGCGAAATATATATATATACATATATATATATTTTATCATGTTTGAATTGTAGTATCATTAAAAGCAAATTCTAAACCGTTTTTTATAAGTAAAAGAAAATACTAAAATACAGCGTTTGTTAGATTTTTTTTCAACTATAATTCCCACATATAAATCGGTAAGTATATATAGTTTACAAAAGACAAATTTCTAAAAAAGTCATTTTGTAGCTAAGATATGTTTTTAAAGAAGAATTGAAAATCTAGAAATAAAAGACAATGGAAAATAACTAAAGAGACACCTAAGTTCAATGAAAGTACCCAAGTTTTATGAAATTTTCAGTGTGGAGAAGGAAAACTAGCCAATCATTTGAATATTCTGACATTTTCAGCATTTCTGCAGAGCCCGTTTCATTTATGGTTTAGATTTATCGTTAAAAATAATCACTAAAGCTATGAATTTAGATTAAAATACTATGGATAAAAATTTAATTGACATTAAATAGTAATAAATTTGAATATGTGTAAGAAAAGATTGAGGAAAGTACCTAAAATGTAGTATCATAACCATAATGAGAAGAAATAAAACCTTGTGTTGATGTGCCATTGTTATTGTCACGCGACATTATAGAATTTGTATTTCTCTAACATAAATCATCATTCTTTATAAGCTAAAATATTTCGTAAAAGAAATGACCTAGTTAGTCCCCTTTATATAGATATAGAAACTTGGATTCAACCAAAGTCAGAGCTTAACCACAATTGGACTCCTCACACGATGCTTCTTATCTGTCCAAACCAATTCTCCAAACACATAACCCTTAGCCACATTCTTCTTCCTCTTCACAATGGTGACCTTAAACGTCTTTTGTTCTCCAACTTTGGTGAACTTCAAGCTCGTTGGCTTAACCACAAAATAAACACCTTGTGGGTTATTCACTCGGACAGAATAGGACGAAGGTCCTCCAACGTTTTTAACGGTCCTTGAGACAGTGACTTGGCTTGATGACAGATTTGGAACTGTGATTGAAGGATAGTTAAGGTTGAGGAGCTTGAGTTTATGGCTTGAACATGTAAATTTTTTGCCTGAGAAGATAGAGATTTGTGATGCATTGTAGCCAAGGGAGCATAAGAAGTTGAGGTAATCCTTGATGCTTGAATCATATACCAGACCAGGATCTACAGCTAGATTTGGTTGGACATGTCCTGCTCCGAAACTAAAAGGCGTTGCATTCATGTTGGTTGAATTTTGGATGGGTCCAGGAATGTCGTCCATTGTTGTTGCTGAAATAGAAAGAATATAAAACTAACAGAGGAAGAAAGTCTTCATTGTACATAGACTAAGAACAAGATCAAGAAAAATGCATGGCCATTCAAGAAACAGGATTTGCTTATCAGTTCAATGATGTTTGTTTAACTAAAAAACGGTTTATTTCCTCGTGAGAACTATCATACAGCAATTATCATCAGATGCACCCCAAACTAAGACCTTATATTATATATCTCCCAATAATGAAGTTAAAGATCTAATTTTCGTGTAACAAAAGTTCTATAGTTGTACATCCCCATAACAATAGTTCAAGACATAAAAGCCCACTAATTTTGGTTTAAATAGATCAGTATAAGTTAGGATGGTGGTAGTACGGTTGGAGTGTATATATCTGGTGCTATATGATAGTTCTCGTAGGAAAATAGATCGTTTCCGTTTAAAAATGGTAAAGTATTAGACTTCAAAAGGTGTTATTACCAGTAGTCATGATGGCAGAGCGGATAGCCGCAGGGCTCCAAAAAGGATAACGGGTTTTGAGAAGACCAGCAATGCCAGAGATATGAGGACAAGACATAGAAGTTCCTGAAACAGCATTGAACAGAAGACGTCGAGGATCAAACTGTTCGTTTGTTGGAGATACTGCTCCAGTGTAAGCAGCAATCACACTAACACCAGGCGCAGTTATGTCAGGCTTCAGAATCTCAGGAGCCACAGTGCTTGGACCCTTAGAAGAAAAGGAAGCCACTACAGGAGCTGGTTTTATTCCCAATTCTGTCCTCGAAGGAGAAATGTGCGCAATCGGCTTCCTACGTTCATGAATGAAATTTTCTTTTAAGGAACTTGAAACAAGTTGAATGTAGGTAAAAATTGACCAAAGACTCATACTTGGTTTGGCTGATATATTTTGACACAGCAAGACTATCCTTAGCAGTAAGTTGTGTGGCTGGAAGAACATGTGCATCAGGCGTTAGATCATTTCCAGTAACATTAGTGTTCTCAAGAACCATCCCTACACCACCAGCTAAAGCCACAGCTCGACCCTTTTCCACTCTCCTGTTTTGTCCACTGAGACACACTAATATCTTCCCCTTTGCCTTTTTGGGGTCAAGTGATCCAAGCTTGCACAGTTGTCTACAAAAATTAGATACAAATTTATCAACTTTCATAAACCATATCGACTGATATTAATAAAGACATCTGAATTGTGAAGTTTGTGGGACTAGACATATACAATCGGATTAGACGTAGGCTCTCATATCATATACGTATGCACTTAACTTCACCCCAAATTCAGTTAAAGGAAGCACGATTGTTACCTACTTATATATTGCCCTATAATCACAAATAGTAACGAGATTAGCCTCTCTATAACTAAAATAAAAAATAAAAAATATATACTTACGCATCAGAAGCTGATGCGTTCTTAGCATTTGCCTTTGCAGCTGCCATTATTGGATAGAACTTCGAATGTGGCAATGATGTAGATGACAAGCTTTGTCCCTAAATCAAAGATTATTAAACTCAACTTCGTGAAACTCATTTCAAGCTTTCATTGAACTGAAACGTAATTGAAATCTATATGATCTGATTATAGTCTAAATCTAACCTTGTAATGCTTTCCATTACCGAGAATGAGGTTGCTAGCAAACTCACGATCCATGGTGCTAGCACCAACAGTAATCTGCCATGGAGCCACATTTGTAACCGAACCATCGGTCGGTCCAGAGTTTCCAGCAGAGCAAACAACGACGATCCCTTTCTTAACAGCGTGAAACGAACCAATAGCAACACTATCGTTAAAGAACGAGGAAGCTTCACCACCTAACGAGACGGAGATGACGTCAGCACCGTCGTGAATTGCGGCATCGAAAGCCGCAAGTACGTCAGCGTCGTAACACTGGTTTCCTTTAACTGGTGGCCAACAGACTTTGTAAGCGGCTACTCTGGCTCGTGGAGATCCACCTTTGGCGGTTCCATTGCCATGACCGAAGACGTTGGCTCCCGGAACGAAAGCTCCTGCGGCGGTGGAGAGAGTGTGGGAGCCATGACCGTCGAGATCACGAGGAGACTCGAAGGTTGAGTTCAGTGGTCCTACGGCGGCTTCGTAGCCCTTATGGAAGTATCTTGCTCCTATCAGCTTCCTTCATTTTCACAGTTAGATTAACAATATTATTGCAAAAATATTCAAGTGGTCAATTAACATACTGTATTCAACCACTGTAATTATTTTTTTACCAAAAATTTACATAACATATTAAAACAAGTTTTTGGTAATGACGTTACATGCAGCTCATTAGTTTTTTTAACATAAAAATAAAATGCAATTAATCTATTTAAATTAGAATTTTACCGTATATATTATTTTACAGAAATGATATATATATATATATATATATTCATTTTGATAACAATTATTCACTTATTCCGTTATATTTTTTACACGATTAAAATGGAAGAATCATTTTTAGGAAACATGAGAACATGAAAATTGGTATATACCCGTCACAAAAAGTTTGTTTAGTCTAATTATAGTATTTTTGGTAAAGTAAAATTATGATAAATAATTTATCAATATATACACTCTTCTGATAAGAGTCCAAAAGTAATCTTCGAATTTTCCTTTTGAAAATCTGCTTATTTTTTCTAATTATAGGTATAATAACTTTATAGTAGATAGCAAAAGCAATATTCTAAAATGTAAATAATTAATAAATATTTTGAATAGTAAAAATGGTGGAATTATGTTTTGAAAACGTTAAAAAATTGACATACCATTCATCACCTAAAACTTCTTTAGCGTATCTAATGACTAGAATCTAAGATGAATAACCTTTTCTTGTTTCTTTTTGGGATTCCATTTCAATCCTTTAAAAGGAAGTAAAATAGAATCAGAGGTATAGAAAAAAAATCCAAAATAAAGTTTCTTGATAAAAAATGTCTACAAAAGTAGGCAAAATGGGATATAACTTAAAATCCATAAGTATCTAAGTACCATAATGTTATTATAAGAGTCAACTTATTAAAAGACTAAACAAATATTGATGTAGGAAAAACATCTGTGTTTTTCTTCAAATGACATAATTTGTTAACATTATATCTCTCTCTCGAAGTGTTTGGTTTTCTGCAACAGCTCTTGTAAATCGCTATTTTTACAATTTTATTCTTTATCTTTATAAAAAATATATTAATCTTACGAAATCAGAAACAATATGCAATATAATACACTTTTACCAAAAACCAAATTTACAAAATTATGATAAATAATTTTATCAAATTGAAATTCTCATGAAGAAGTGTAAAAGTATATTGAGTGTAAAAGGCTTTGCAGAAATATGTATAAACTCTAGACTATGTCATTTTTGTTATTATTATTCATTATTTAATAAATCGATAAGTTCGATCCATAGCTGAATAATACACCTTAAAAAAAATTTCTTCCATTTGTAATAGGAAAGATTGAATCTCAGCGATGGGGATTTGTAAAATGACTACTATTACTAGACCACATGTCTTCAAGATATAAAGGCTACATTACATTTATTTATTTTATATATTTAACTCAAATGTGTTGATAAAAAAAAATTTGTTTAGAAAAAATGGAGAATTTTATAAACTACCGATTTGAAGAGTTATTTACCGCAGGAAAAATAATATACATTAAACTATATTTTATAAATTAAGAACAGATAATTACTGATTTTTTAAAAAAAGATATAATGATAGTCATCTATTATAATGACTTTAAATCATACTGCAATCTACTATGAATATTAATGCCGACTAAAAAAATCTATGAATTATTGAAAGCTCCAAACTATAAAAAAAAAATTTGTAACTAAAATCAAACCCACGAATGAGAAAATATAGGAAAACCAATTGTGACATGTTTTTGTTTTTGTTGAAAATTCAATTATGACATGTTACAAAAAAGATTAGACGTGTCGTTCTTTTTCAAAGATAAAAATTTCTATATTTATATTAAAATAGAGAAGAATAATTCCGAAATTTGTTTGTATACTTAGTTATGATCGATAACTACTTAACATGAAAACGATTGAACACAAATTAAAAAGAATAAAAAAAGAGAGAAGAGAACCTATTGCAACGAAAAGTGGCATCTTTGTGGTTTTGACATATTCCTTTCCATCTTGAAGGGATTGGTCCCAAGCCTTCATCTCTAAAGCTCTTTGATTCTGGCCACACACCTTTTTGCCCATCCCATTTATATATATAACACATAGAGAAATATATTGGTTTATGAAATTTTAATTAACAACTTATGTAATTAAGAAAACAAATGTTTCTTTTTAAAACAGAGATAACAAGTAGGATTATGGTGTTTCATAATCACAAAACCAAGCATTATAGTTGAAGTAATTTCTAGTTGTCTTTTCTTTCTAATCAATGAAATATTCAAAGAATGGTATAAAAGGTTCTAGTTCTTATGCATGTATACCCTAACTTTATGTTCCTCAATCCCTAAGCATTAAGTTTCTGTAAAAAAAAGTTTAGATTCTACACTAAAGATTACAAAGAATCATGTACTCTGCATGTGATATCGTTAAAAAATTCATGAGAAAATTAAATTATGAATTGAATTTTGTTGATCTCCAAACACAAATTAACTAAATACTAACCTAATAAAAATCTTTTTTTCTTTAGTTTTTGTTGATTGTCAAATATACATTTTTTGCATAAAAATAACTAATAACACTTGAGATCATCTAGATGATAGCGGAAAACTACGAATTATATATTACAATTTTTTTTTTTAATTAGATCATCACCCTTTAAAAAAAACTACTCATACGAGGATACGCTATTGAATAATCATTGTTATTAAAATGCGGTAAATGCATTAACTTTTCTATTGAAGAGACAATTGCCTAATGCCAAAACACGTTACTTGTACGATGAATTCTTCACCAACTTTTCTTTTCCACAAATAAAACTCACTAATTATTAAAGGAATATCTATATTTGGAAATGTTAAATATAGTAATTTACAGGCTCTTAGCTTAGTGGGCAAATGGTAAGTCCACATAAGGCAGCTCATTTACATAATTAGAGATCGAGTCCTCCGTTAATTTGGCTATTTAGGTCGTCCAGTTGTGCCCCCAATATTAACAAAAAAAAATAGTAATTTATATTATTTCATCACTCTTGTTAGTAGTAAGTAATGGAATTTTGATTTGACAAAAGAAATATATATATATATATAGTCATTTATTTTCATTATTTTTGTTAGAGGTTTATTAATTTATTTAACTTCATTTGAAAGAAAAATATTTACTACAGAATATGGTAAAATATATATAGAACTTTTAAGTATTCTCAAGTCAAAGTATATGATAGAGTCAACATATATAATATCAAAGATAAAAATGTCATAAATGTAGTTAAAGAGAAGAGAATACTGATATGATTCTTAGCTGACATCTATAGATCCTAAATACTAGCTCTTATCAAATCAACACACACACACATATATATCTTGTAGTGCAAGTTTTGATAAATGTATAGTTTTAAAAGTAAGTACGTATATCTTCCCCAAAAATCTCAAGGCTCTTAAAGTCGCAAAAGTTGACGAAGAACAAACCTGTATCGAGATTTGCGATGATTGTATCTTCTCCAAACCTTGCTTTTCTCCAAATGGAAGAAGAAGGAACGAAAGAGTTTTGTTCTAAACCCAAAAAGTCCCATGAACGAGTTGTGTGAAGCTTTAAGGCTTTGTTTGGGAATACAGACACAACTTCAGGATGTTCTTTAAGGTAGACAAGAGCAACGAAGTTAACTCCTGAAAGAGACAAGAGATAATGTAATATATATATATGTATACTTACTTGAGATTTCTGATGCTAGGTCGTGGTTAAGATGAGCTGCAAAGCCGTTGATGTGGTTTGTGTATGAGTAGAAAATAGCGTTTGTGGAAACTTCACGGCTACGTTAACATCAAATTGAGATTTATAAGTTAGTGCAAATGATAACAGATTAAATGGATTAATTATGTTTAAGAAATGAGACCTTTTAGTGAAGGAACTAAGAAAGTTGTAATGGGTTTCTTTGACATGATCTATTGTGTCTTTTGTTATGTCTCCGACATGAGAGTGAGCTCCAAAGTAGACCACATATGAAGAAGACTGAAATCAGACAAAACAGTGTTGATCACAAACAAGAGAATGCAAAGTGAAAGAGTTTGTTTATTATAAGGTAAAGAGTTTACATCTTTAGAAGCATCTATGAGTTTCGAACTCAAGTGGAGAAGGAGAAGTAGTGTAGGAAGAAACGATAAGGGATATGTGAACTTCATCTTCTTCTTCCTCTTTCTCAGTGATATCTCTCTGTTCGACTTTCTGTTTTTGGGTTTTGCTGTGTTCGTTGCTTCTTTTTAATGGTAAAGAGTCGGTTTACTTTTTTTTCCTCTAAAAGTATCAATAAAAACTATTTCTCAATTATATAACTATACAAATGATACCCAAATATTTACCAGGTGGAAAGTAATAAAATAATTTAAAAAAAATTTCCGTCAACCATTAAAAACTGATAAAGCTTAATTCATAACTTAAATACTTAAACTGAAACATAATAGAATTTGAATTCACTACATAACATCAAAGTAGATCAAAGGTAAGCAAGCAGCTTCTTGGCAAATTTAATTTTCTTTGATAAAAGTAATATTATTTTTTGTTAATATTAATAAGATCAACAACATCTAATTTATTACTTAAATTTTATTACACAAAATTACACAGTTATTTGAAAACAAAATCCATATAACAAACTGCAATTTATTCCAAAAACATTGTATGATGTCATTTTAAGAAATAAATTATTAATAATTTTCTACGAAATACACAAATGATGTTTTTTTAATATGAAAATATAGTATATATATATATATGTTAGTTTAATATTCATTTATTTATTATTAATTTGAGTTAAACACTTAGTCGCTGAAAGAGGAAGGCTCAGGAACATAAGGATGTTCTGGAGTTAAAATGATAAGATGCTCAAGTGGTCACATTGCGTCGCAATAATGGAGCCTCTGTTAATGCTATATTTTGCAGCAAAATACTGATAATTTATTACATGTTAGCTTTTTTTTATTTGTTTGGTTGATTGGTCCTAATGTAATCATTTTTTTCTTCTTTATATTTTAGACGACAAATAAAATATCAGGAACTATTTGATTGTTACATTTTGCAATACCTTTAGAATTAGGAAATAGCTAATTCACTAGAAAGGGTAAAATAGAGCTAACGTTAGTAAGAATAGCAAACCAAGTTCTAATATTGCACACTATTATTATTTAGCTTATGTGTTTTAACTTTAATTTGTGGATAAGATCTGCCAAATTTCATTATTTGGTTTAACATTCTTACAGAATTTTTTTTTTTATTATTCTTTGTTAAGAGTCGATAACATTAGCCAATTTCATAAAGTTAACCATTTTTTTTTTTTTTTGGGTCTAAATTTAACCATTTCTTTGTCAACTAATTCTCTTCAGTAATAATTGTATAACTTGAGAGAATGTAAGCATATATTATTTGTATACGAATTTTCTTCATTAAGATTTATATACTTGTATAGTGATTCTTCAAAATTTCGTCCCCACGAGAATTGTTTATTTAACGTTTTTGATCGTATGATTTTAAAGTAATGCAACTTCGGAACTAAAAACCAAAAATGCATCGCTATCAATTTTGAATAAGTTGTACCAAAAACTTCTCGGATGTACTTCCATCCTACAATTTACACATTACATATCAAAGTTTTATTATGTTTAAAACTATTAATTTATCAAAAGTATAATTTTATTTCTAAAAATATTATGATGTGGGTGGAAAGTATCATTGGTCTTGAGTGTCATTTTTTCTGCACATTTTTACCTAAATTCAATTTCTAGGGATTGTGTTGATCCTAAAAATATAATTAGAAATCGGAAAATTTGGTAGAAATAGAGTATAATCAATTTAAGCGTGAGAGAAAGAAAGAATGATGCAATCGGAGGGAGGGGTAGGAAGTAAAAAGAGAAGATGAAGATAGCGTAATGGACCAATGATAAAATGACAAATTAGAGAACAGCCTAAGTTTTGAATGATTCCAAAATGGACCAATTCTACTTTCAAATTGCATCTTTGTTGCCAATACTTTGCATACGCGTGCGTGCGTGGAGGTCACTTCACTTCTTTTGGATGCTAACTTGTTCAATGTAATTTTTGACATATCTATCATTTACATATATCTTATCTTTATATCCTATTGAATGAAATTTATAATTTTAAAATGTTCGGATCGACGTTTCTTTGTGCTATATAATTAGCTCAAAAGAATCTTTATAACATCAAAACTAATACATCTAAATCTATTCAAATTACTAAAGTCTTACTTGTAGATGTTCAGATCAGTAGATAAATATGGATCTCAAACTATTCATCAAAATATCTCATTTGGGTTTCTCGTGAATAATTTGCAGAGAACCTATGAAAATCTATTTAAAAAGTCGAATATATTCTAAATCTTGTTTGAATAACATGCATTTATTGTATTTCAAAGTACATCACTCAAAAGTAATAATGAGTTTTAATGAATTTTATCAAAAGATTATTTTAACACATATTTTGAATACTATCAATTCCACTAAAATGCAATATCCACTAAAACCCTTTATATCACTATAAATTAAATTTTTTTAAAAAAACTGTTTTCTTATCAATATTGAGATACAACTAACCAACTCATTACCCAAGTTTTTACATAATATAGAAAATGTAATGTAGAATAATGTTTACATTCAGTGGATTTACACCAAAATTAACAACTCTTTATGAATTCTTAATAGTATGGATCAACTAACTAACAAACAGAAGATCATTCAATAAAAAAGAGAGTAAAACATTCTGTTGTATTTTGAGCCAAAATAATAATAATAAATAAATAAAAAGTGTGAAAAAGACAACTGGCATTGAAGAAGACAAATAGCATTTGTTATTATATATACATGTAATTTCTTTTTATCCAAATAAAAATAGAAAGAAAAACAGAAGAACAACTGGATATTACAAAACAAATACAATTTTCTGTTTGTTTAAGAATGAAACTTCGATCCTTCAACTACCTTACGCGTCATCATCATCCTTACATGGATGATTCTCTCTTCTTCTCTCATTCATTCATCTTTAATTTATTTCCTTCTCTTTATCTTTATCCAAATCTCCAAAAACCTATCTTTTTAATTTGATTACTATTGTTCATTTTGTTTCCTTTCTCCAATTCTTGGATCTGTTGAAAAATCCACAAGGGGCTATATTCACGAGCCTCTGATTGATATGTAAAACAGATTTAACAGAAATATTGTTATCTTTTAAGCGATAATGTCATTTAGATCACAATCAACAGGGAGCAGTCAATTCGCAGAGAAGATAACAGAAGATCCTGTAACGTATAAGACGGCTCAAAGCACCGTGACATGTGTTTATCAAGCACATATATCAGGATTTTGGAGGAATGTGACGGTTCTATGGTCCAAGAATCTCATGCACCATTCGCTTACGGTTATGGTAACAAGCGTGGACGGTGATATGAGTTATAATTGCAAGGTTGATCTCAAGCCTTGGCATTTCTGGAACAAGAAAGGGTACAAGTCCTTTGAGGTTGAAGGTGATCCAATAGAGGTGTATTGGGATTTCAGATCTGCTAAATTCACAAGTAGCCCTGAGCCGACTTCAGATTTTTACATGGCTTTAGTCTCGGAGGAAGAGGTGGTTTTGTTGGTGGGAGATTACCAGAAGAAGGCTTTTAAGAGAACAAAATCGAGACCGGCTTTGGTTGAAGCTGCCTTGTTTTACAAGAAAGAAAACGTTTTTGGCAAGAAATGTTTTTCGACAAAGGCTAGATTTTACGGCAGGAAAAAAGAACATGAGATCATTGTTGAGAGTTCTACTTCAGGACCTAAAGAGCCGGAAATGTGGATAAGTATTGATGGGATTGTGTTGGTACAGGTTAAGAATCTACAATGGAAATTTAGAGGGAACGAGACATTCTTAGTAGATAAACAACCAGTTCAAGTGTTTTGGGATGTGTATGATTGGTTGTTTAGTACACCAGGAACAGGACATGGTTTGTTTATATTCAAACCAGAGACCTCCGAAGAGAAGGACATTGAAGGAAGTGGTCGTGGGAGTGATACGAGTACATGGAGCAGGAATTGTTCGAGCAAGAGTAGTAATAACACTTGGCCACCACAATTCTGCCTTTTTCTTCATGCTTGGAAACTTGAGTAGTTCAAAACATAATGAATGTTTTGTGTCTTCACTTATTGTTGTTTCTTGTGCTTGTAAATTTTATCTTCCTCATATGTTTATTGAAGAAATGAGAACATTGTCCCCAAAATATTATGTTGTAGAACTATTTGAAATGCTTCATTTCACCCTCACGTAAAAAAAAATTTGATTATGTCTTTTTTTCTTTATTGAGGAGTTTTGAAATGTGGATTCATTTGTCAAACCAGATATCACATATTATCGTATTTTAAGTAAGTGGTTTTAATCTAATGGTTTCCAGTTAAGAAGGAATTTGCCTTGCTGGCCTAAAATGGAACCTCTCAATTGCAAAATGCTAATCATTTCCACCTGGTTTTGGGGTTTGAAAATACTGTTTAGCTGAGAGTATAACCAAAGGCGCGATCCAATGTATAGAACTTAAAGGAGTTATATTTTAGTGGCTAGATCTTGACTATCCGATGTTTTTGAAACTTTTTATGTAATCACGATTTAGCTAAAAAATGTTTTTATGGTTATGATGTGCTTATTTGTGAGATCCCAAATCAAATTGAAGGGAGAAAATAATAGCAATATTATAATAAAGTTTTTATCTTAATTTTAATTTATATATAAATGGATATATGGACTATAATTTAATATAAGTATTTAACAGATTTCAATCCGAAAATATCATGACATAGAAAATTCGACTTTTCTACATATTAAAGAGATATGTAAGGTTTTCACCCAAAAGTTGTAGGGAATTTGTATATTTACATTTCAAAATATCGCATGAGGTATACACCATATATATATATATATATTAGGCAAACTAGGTGACATGAACAAAGTTTCTTAAATTTACAATTTTACATAATTTCGAAATAAGAAATGTACATAGAAGGGCAAGAAAAAATAGAAGTATAGTGAGGAACGAATTGAATGAGACTGGAGAAGCACCTTTTAGTACATAAATAAAGCTACCCAAGGTTAACAATAACAATTTCTTGTCAATTAAATGATAAGAGTTACATTGGTGTTTACAACCAAAGATAACAGTATTTTTTGGTTATGAATCATTTAACACCAAACGTTTTCAATCTGAAAATGCTTTTAATCTATTGAATAATTTAGCTACGGAAAAGACTATTTTTTGTCTATTGAATAATTGAGTTCCATCATGATGTGTCTAGATACCATGATAAATTAAATAATCTTAATCAAGTTTTATATTTGTTCTAACAATATAGAATACCTTAACTGAATTCAAACTTAACATGATTCTTTTTTTAAAAAATTATAATCACATAAAATTTTCAAAATTTGATAAAATGGTGAATCACTACATAAATAATATCAACGTTGAGTCAGCTGTTCAAACCGAAATCCACCAAATTTTGGGGATTAGTCAAATAGGTGGTTTAGGGCAGTATCTAGGGCTTCCGGAGATCGCTGTGAGATCTAGAGCACAAATTTTTGCTTTGTAGCTGAGAAGTTACAGGCACGCGTAGCTAAATGGTCAAACCGGTTTCTATCCAAAGTAGGGAAAGAGGTGTTGATTAAGTCTATTTTGACGGCATTACCAACATATATAATGAGCTGTTACAGATTACCCAAGGTTGTTATCCAAAAAGTGCAGTCCGCTATAGCTAGTTTTTGGTGGTCCAATTTTGGTTCTTCGGGGGGTATCCATTGGAAAAAATAGGGGGGATTTATGTAACCCGAAATCTGGTGGTGGGTTTGGCTTCCGAGTATTAGAGGATTTTAATTCGGCCCTACTGGCTAAACAAGTATGGCGGTTACTAGAATTTCCAGATTCTTTATTGGCAAAAGTTTGGAAGGGAAAGTATTATAAGGATACATGTGTGATGGAGGCAACTGTTAGTGGACAAGTGTTGTATGGGTGGTGGAGTATTATGTCGGCAAGGCCTTTACTGGCACAAGGTCTAATTAGAAAACCAGAGGATGGTAAACAAATTAGGATTTGGGAGGATCCTTGGATACCATATGTTAACCCAAGGGCCGCGATGAGATCGGATTTACATATATTTTTGGATCTGACGGTGGATCAATTTATAGATCAACGCACGGGCAAGTGGAAAGAGATGTTGATTCGTCAGTATTTTAGGCCATATGACGCGAGTCTGATATTGGCAATTAGATTACCGATCTGTCAGAGGAGAGATTATTGGGGATGGCATTATACGACGTCAGGTCGATATACGGTCAAGTCTGGATATCAATTGGCGGGTAAACTAAAAGAATTGGACCAGCGACGATATGGTCCTTCTTTTGATTTGTTGTATAAGAAGTGTTGGCAGTTAGATTATGCGCCGATGATAAAACACTTCATTTGGCAAACGTTGTCCGGATGAATATCGGTATATCAAAACTTGACAAAGTGCGGTATAGGTCAGGACACTAGGTGTTTGCGATGTGGGGCAGATGTAGAGTCAATTTATCATGTGTTATTTGAATGCCCACCAGCAATTCAAGTGTGGACTTTATCGACTATACCTAGTCGCCCGGGGGTGTTTCCGGGAGTGTCAGTTTGGTATAACCTGGATTATCTGTTTTCGGGAATGAAACATCAGGCCGAGTTTGACTACTTTCCCTGAATTATTTGGCATATGTGGAAAGTGCGAAATGTGTTCTGCTTCACACAAGAAGATCTCGACCCTCGCGTTATCGTAGATAGGGCTGTAGGAGAGCACAACGAGTGGTCTCTAGCCCGACAGGGTGTTACAATTACGAGTGAGATAAGGGTAACCAACTCTGAGACGTTCAAGTCACCCTTGATATTCCATACCACAGCCAATCTTAGTTTCATGGGCTATAAATGTTACGTGGACGCGTCCTGGAAGGATATTGGTCTCTACACGGGGATCGGTTGGGTTTGCTTTCCAGATTCGGTGGGTAGAATATGTTTGGGATCCATCCGACTCCATAGATGTATATCATCTCTTCACGAGGAATGACCGGCGTTCTTACCATATTAGGAGGAGTTTCACAGGCTTAGTCTAAGGTTCTCTTCCTGCTCCTCATCGGTTATTCTCATACAGTTAAATTATAAAGTTGATGCTCTGGCTAAGCTAGGTCAAGTGTCGGGATTGTAATTTAGTTGTTTATTTACTGTATGTTTATCGTCGTCAAAATAAAAAATAAAAAAAATATCTAGCTCTCAAATGATGTATTTCTTCTGGATTTAAATATTTGTTCCTAAAAAAATTCATAAGCTGGAAGAGAGTAGATCAAAACTAGATATAGAACTTAGCTTACTAGACATCAAAATTTTGTCAATTTATCAGCATCTTTATTAACTAATTAAATCATGTATTCACCTACCAAATATGCCAATAACAACAAAAATAGAGAAGATTAAGAGCACACGAAAATTGTGAAGCATACAAATCAAATAGGGTTGGATACAAACTAAGTCTTTCCTAATTTTCAAAGTTTTGTTGCTTGGTTTAATTTGTTTAAGTAATTTTATTTGATGTTTGTACTTAATTTGCATGAAATAAATATTCGTAATTTCAAATACTGCAAAATAAATATACTTGCAAATAGTTTCACCTGTTATGAAATAACTATAACTATATATTATAATACTTTGTTGTGAATAGGAAAGAAACGTGAGAAGCTTATAACATGTCAATCAATGGTTTTTAAGAGTTTATAAAGCTGAATTCTTATATTAAAAGAGAATAAAAATATTAAAACAAGGAAAGAAAAAAGTAGAACCCCATCTAAAAACTCTTGAATAAGGATCGATTCTAAGAAGTTTAAGAAACTCATCTTCCACTTATCATTCTTTCATTAGTTGGATCTATTTATTTAATCAAATTTAATTAATTAAATAAAATTATATAATAAGTAATAATTCTTTATTCTTTAGAAATCATGCATCAATGGATGGAGATGGTCTTATAAGCTCTTACTTTATTCATACTAGATTTATATCCGCGCTACGTTGCGGGGTTATTTTATTAATAATTTTTGGTTAATGGTGAGTAGAAAATGTTGTTACCATTGGAAAAGAGTAGGTAAAAGTAACATTGATCTTTTTACCACTACAATACTCCATTGAACCAATTTCATATTAGCAACCTTACTTCCGATCTGTACACTTTTTATTTACTTCAAAAGAGAATAATAAGTGTGCCGATTTACATATAGTGGTTCACAATAAAAACATGTCGTCCAAGTTTACAACACAGTTTGATCATATTTGATCATATCTTCCATGTCTTTGCTTCATTAGCTTATTCCCTATGCACAACAACAAAAAATTGGTCATATTTTCAACAGTATCATAACAAAGTGTGTTTGTTAGTTCAAATAAATACCCAACAAATTTCTTCAGGCATGTATTGAAGTTACGATTTCAAAATTTCTATAAGCATCTTAGCAGCTTTCTTGATATGCCAATTTCTACCCCTTAGATATCTCAAAACCGCAACATAATAGTTTCTCTACCAATGGTCCTAATCAACAAATTCCTCACTTCCTCCATCTAAAAGTCAATTAACAACAAAAATGGAAGTCTTTCACATATCTAATTAGTAATTCAATCTATAAAACATACAATTTTAGATATTACATTTACTTGCTATACTCCAATAAAAACATGTAAAATATAAATATAATACTTTGTGAATTAAAAAATATGATATAAGAGGTAGGTGAGCAAAAATCATTAGTTTTTTTTTCTCAGCTTTAATATTATCCTGCAACTTTAGTTTATACTTTTTCTATCTCTTTTACCTCTAGCAACACTACATACCTCCAAAAACCAAGAATTCATAATCACATTATCACACATGGTAAAAGCTTTAAGTGATTTGTAGAGGAAAAGACACCTACAAAACAAAAAATTCAGGCATTCTCTTTTCCAACTCCTTTAACATTACCTACATTGCATATCAGATTGAGCAAGTTTTAACTTATTTTCCATCGGGTAGATATGAGTTTCCATAAAATTCAAATAGAGGACAAGTTTTTTTTTTTAAGTAAGAGAATGCAAAACGATTCGAAACTAATACCAATATCCACCAACACTAAATAACGATATCTTTTGTGCTTAATCTAAATTTGTGTCATTGATCATCAAAGAAGTCAAAACTTACTCCACTGCAGTCTCTTCACATATATGAAGGCTCATGCACTTTGTAGAAACCTAGGGAACAATAGAGATCAGTAAACTTCACGGAAAAGAAATATGGTTTGATTTAATTATATAAAAAGAGATTTTAAGATAAGTAATTATCTCACAACCCACATGAACCAATTTTTGAAGAGAAAAGTAATCTTCCGTAGAAACTTCCAAAATTTGGTCGGAGAAGTGTTTATAGGATTAGGAGCTTCCGTAAGAAGGGTAGAACCGTCATCTTCTTGTTCCAGATGTCATCTTCTTGTTTTCAAACATGTGAGAGTGAACATGATGTTGCCTTGTTCCAGATGTCGTCGAACCGTGTACACCTTCTTGAGCCTTCTACAACACACGATCTATAGAACCAAAAGATAAGCTTAGATTAATTTTTTATCAAAGAGGATTTTCTTTCGTCATATTTTGCTGAGAATGCTAGGGGTTCTCCTTTATTATTTATCCTTTTAAATATATTAAAATAGGATTTCACTTTTAGAAGAGAAGAGGGAGAAGAAGAAGATGATGTGGAAACTAATATGAATGATGAATTTGCATTTGTATTTGACATTTGTTCCTTCAAAACTACAATCAAATCGAAAAAAGAGAAGTTAAAAGAGTAAAAAATAGATACTGCTCAACTTTGTTACACTTAAGGTTGGGGCTTAGATCGACAATTTTCATGGTGACAATGTCACCAGTCTTCATTTTATGAGAGAACTGGACTTTAACGTAGGAGAAACAGAAGAGTCATTACCTTTTATCTTAAAAAAAAGGAAACAGAAGAGTCACGATTGTTGAAAGCAAAATGTTTGAGATTGAAGAAGTGGAAGCATGTGATGAGTTGGATTGATCAAACAATATAATTGGTCTTTCTTATATAAGATGTCATGCTGAGTTGTCGATACCAGAAGAGACAACCCTGCTTTTATATATATAATGTGTATTTACAATACAACGTTGATGCTCCTATTTATAGTATACTTAAGTCGGTCAAGTACGTCGGTAAAACTAAAAATATTAACATATATAGAATAGATAATTACTACTATAATAAAATTTTCTTTAAATTATCTATTATTCGTAACGTATTATACACCGACTCGTTAAAAACTTTCTCATAGAAAATATAACAAAATAAAATTCATAGCAAAGAAAAAGAGTACAATAACATAATTTTCTTTAAGAAAATGGATATCACATATTTCGTAGTTGACGCATCCCGATGTTGTAAACATGTTTTCTTAATGTTGTAGTGAAAAAACGCATTTGTAAACATATCAACTGCATTTTCTGTTGAATGAACATATTGGATATCCACTTCTTGATTTTTCTCAATTTTTCGGGTGTAGGAGAAAAATCTTGGGGAAATATGTTTCGTTCGGTCGCTCTTGATATAACCTTCTTTGAATTGAGTGACACAAGCAACATTGTCTTCAAATAATTTTTTAGGCTCTTTATTTATAGTTATTCTGCTTGCTTCTTGTATATGATGAATCATTGATCTGAGCCACACATATTCTCTACATGTTTCATGAAGTGCAATTATTTCTGCATGATTTAAAGAAAGTACAGTGCCTCCAACTATGAAAACATATTCAGTTTGCGATCAAAATTTATGTGGATCTGATAAATAGTCTACATCTACAAAACTAACTAAATTGACACTAAATCTTATGTTGTAAAATAGTCCCAAGTCAATTGTTCCATGCCTCCAACTGTGAAAACATATTTGGTTTGCGATCATACTTTTTGTGGATCTGATAAATAGCATGCATATGCAAAACTAACTAAATCGACATTAGAGTTTTTGTTATAAAATAGTCACAAGTCAATTGTTCCATAAAGATAACAGAATATATGTTTTATTCCATTTTAGTGTCTGTGTGTAGGTGGCGAACAATATCTTGCAAGTAGATTTGTAGCAAAAGCTATATTTGGCCTAATGCAATTTGCAAGATACATGATTCCACCAATAGCATTCATATAAGGCACTTCATGTCCAAATATCTCCTTATTATCTTCACAAGATCAGAATGGATCTTTATCGATATTAAGAGATCTACTGACTATTGGAGTACTCAAAGGAGTCGCCTTATCCATATAAAATTGTTTTAAGATTATTTTCATATATTTTGATTGATGTACAAAAAATTTGTTCCAAGGATACTCGATCTGGAGCCCAAGATAAAACTTTGTTTGTCCAAATCTTTCAATTCAAACT
>JAKUCM010004835.1:0-22679 GCA_023374145.1 Lepidium sativum | reverse complement strand
GAGAGAGAGAGAGTTTGCCTAGCACATATTTAAAGGCCAAACGACTGGTTGACAATCCAAGAAAGGTTTAAAGTAAATCACTGTTAAGAGAAAGAAGAGATTTTTTTACTCAAATATGTAAAACTCAATATCAAATTCGATTGTAACTTTCTTTACACAAAGTCTCGATAATCCTTTCTCTGTTTCTTTCCTCTCTTATATACAATCTTCTATATTCTCCTAATTACAAAAAAGATTGCTAAAATGCGAGCGATCTGGACCCTTCATTTAGACACATCAAATTGGGTCTCCTTAATCAACGGTCCTTGTTGCTCCAATCATTGCTTCATGTTATTCTTCCTTCTTGTATAAACATTCCATGGTATATCAACTACCTGCATGAGTAACCAATTACTCTCATGTGTCGGAAGACCCTTCCGTTCCACTAATGCTTCCAACTTCCAATCATCATTATAACGTGTTTGTAAAATACTCTGGGACACAGAACGAACTCTGCAGCTTTGTTTAAGACATCTGGTAAAGGACTGCTACTTTGGTGTTGGCCCAGAACCGGTTTAAGGAGAGAGACGTGGAAGACCGGGTGAATTCTGGAAGTCGGAGGAAGAGCTAAACGGTAAGCAACCTTACCAATACGTTCCAACACCTCAAAATGGTCCATAAAAACGAGATGAAAGTTTAAAGCATGTGCGTTTCATGACAGAGTGTTGTTGGTAAGGACAAAGCTTGAAGTACACTCTATCGCCAATCTTAAACTCCAACTCACGTCGGTGCTTGTTGGCAGCATTCTTCATGACTTCTTGTGCCCGCAACAGGTAATGTTTCACATCTTGCAGCATCATGTCACGTTCTTTTAATGAGGTCTCAAGTTCGAAGTTGGTTGTCGAACCATGTTCATATGGGAGGATTGTTGGTGCCTCTATGCCATAACCAATCATAAACGGAGTCGCATGTAGAGCAGTGTGGTAAGAGGAGTTATACCAATACTCAGCCCAATGTAGGTAAGCACACCAACACTTCGGGTGTGACGATGTAAAGTAGTGTAGGTAAGTTTCCAATGTGCCATTCACAACTTTGGATTGACCGTCCGATTCTGGATAATAAGCTGTGGTAAATTGCAGCTTTGTTTGAGCTAGGCGATGGCATTCTTTCCAAAAAAAAGCTTTCGAATGTCCTATCCTTGTTTGAAACAATAGAAACAGGAACACCATGTAGCCGCACAATTTCTTTCGTGAACCTGGCAGCAATATCAGCAGTGGTATAAGGGTGTCTAAGAGAAATGAAATGAGCGTACTTACTCAAGCGATCAACAATGACCAGAATGACATTCATGCCCAAAGATATTGGCAGACCCTCAATAAAGTCCATTGCGATATGGGACCAAATCTGGTCCGGAATTGGAAGGGGCTGCAATAAACCCTCATGATTCAAAGTGTTGTATTTATGAATCTGGCATACTTGGCATTCACTTATGTAACGTTCCACCGCAGCCTTCATACCTTCCCAACGAAACTGCAGTTGCAATCTCTTCAATGTTTTCAAGACCCCTGTGTGACCACTTTTAATAGACTTATGGTATTATGTTAGTAAAAGAGGAATAAAGGAACAATCTCTAGGTAGAAGCAGGCAATTATGAAAGTGTAAGTAGCCTTGTTTAAGAGTGTATAAACTTGCTGATAATTGTCCTGACAACAGCTGGCTCTTAAAGATATGTATTTCTGGATTATTGTCTAACTCCTGAAACAGCTGCTGAAATTCTAACGATCTCGGCACTGTGAGTGCCTACAATGCAATTGATCCTAACTGCTCATTACTGGCCATACAACGGGACAACCCGTCAGCGGCTTTGTTCTCTATACCCGGGTTGTACTCTATCGAGAAATCATAGACAAGTAGTATAGTTAACCATATTTGATATTCCATGGAGACCTCTATCTGATCCAACATGAATTTTAGGCTTTTCTGATCGGTTCGGACCACAAAGTGTCGTCCAAAAGATAGTGTTTCCATTTCAGGACTGCCAACACTATGGCCATGAGATCTCGATCGTAAATCGGTTTGTAGCGTTCTCTCTCCGTAAAACTGTGAGTGAAATAAGCAATTGGGTTGTTCCCTTGCATTGAAACTGCCCCCACACCACAACCCGAGGCATCCGCTTCGACAATGAACTCTCTATTAAAATCTGGTAAAGAGAGGATTGGGGCTTCTAACATGGCCCTTTTGAGCGCATCAAATGCGCTTTGAGCCTATGGAGACCACAAGAACTTGTCCTTCAACAGTGATGTCAATGCCCTTGCAATGTTGCCATAGTGATGCACAAATCTGCGGTAATAACCAGTAAGCCCTAAAAATCCCCGCAGAGCTTTGATTGTTTTAGGCGTCGGCCAGTTAAGCATTGCCTCATTCTTGCTAGGATCCGTCGAAACTCCCTCAACTGAAATGATGTGGCCTAAGTAGTCAATTCTGTCCCGCATAAACGTGCTTTTTATTTTTGGTTGGCAAACAACTGTTGTTCTTGCAAAACCTGAAACACTTGAGTAAGATGATTAATATGTCCATGTAGCGATATACTATAGACAAGAATATCATCGAAAAAAATTACGACAAATTTCCTAAGAAAAGGCTGAAACATTTCATTCATCAATCTCTGAAACGTGGCTGGCGCGTTAGTTAAACCAAACGACATCACAAGAAACTCATAATGACCATCAAAGGTACGAAATGCTGTTTTTTCTGTATCTGCAGGCCTCATTCTTATTTGGTGATATCTAGATCGTAAATCTAACTTAGAGAAAACGCAAGCTCCCTTTAATTCATCTAGAAGTTGGTCAATAGCGGGAATTGGAAACTTATCTGGAATTGTCGCTCTGTTTAGAGCTTTATAATCGACACAAAGGCGCCATGACTTGTCTTTCTTCGGGACCAATAAAACCGGACTAGAATATGGACTATGGCTTGGATGGATCAGACCCTTAACCAACATGCTCTGCACTTGGTATCCCATCTCTTCCTTCTGTGTGTGCGGGGTAACGATAGGGCCTTATAGAAACTGCCAGAGTCCTCGATTTCAATGATATCACGTGCTGATGACCTCGGATGGGAGGTAGTTCTCTATGTTCCATAAACAGCACAACAAATGTTTTTATGAGATTTTGAGGAATCTGAGGTAAGGAAGAGCATACCACACTCGGCATTGTTGCCAAAGAAACTGCCATATCCTCCCTGAAGATAATCTCAGTTGCAGCTCTCCTTTTTGTGAATGGAACGCAAGAATCATGGAGTGTCGGATCACCCTATAATGTGACTCGCTGGCCCTTATAGAGAAACAAAATCATCTGCTCCTCAAAATCACACTCATATCTCCCCAAGGTACGTAACCATTGCATTCCTAAAATCATGTCGACATTCCCTAACTCTAAAGATATAAAGTCAGCTTCAAACAACGTATTGGCTAGTGCGAATTGCACTCCCGGACACATCTCATTGCTTTGCACTTTTAGCCTTGTACCCAAAGAAACCTCACAACCTGATAGCACACGACATTTTAATTTAAGACTAGTAGCTATGGTTGGGGATACGAAATTATGGCTCGCTCCACAATACAACAACACCACCAATCCTGTTTTTCCAGCCAGACCCCTGATTCTCATTGTTCTCGGAGTGTCTTCGCCCAAGACAACGCTCAGCGATAGTTTGCAACATTGAGGTTGAAACACAATCTCGTCCTCTGTACCATCTTCAGTAACAGCATCCGACAACAGAATGTCCCAGTCATGAAGTAGTAACATCACTTGGAGCTCACTCTTTGGACATTTATAGCCTGGAATCCAAGGAGTATCACAGCGAAAGCACAACTTATTCTTCCTTTTCTCCTCATACTCAGCTGGTAAAAAGTTCATGCGACCTCTGTGCCTAGACGATCCCACAGTTGACCCACAAGACGACGCTATATCTGTTTTAACTTGTGAGACGTGTTGTCTCGGCTTCCAACTTTGTGACTATGCTGATGTACTTATCGGATGACTAGAATCTGAGACCTGTGTATGCCCAGTTCTGTCTCCTCTTGATAAAGCTTCACTTATGATCCTTGCCATTACATCAGGTGCCATATCCAGCACCAAACTAATCATTTCTGGTTGAGATGGTGACTTCAAGATGTAAGAGTGTTTGCAACTTAGGGTTAAGACCCTTTTTGAAAATTGCAATTTGATACTTTTCTGTTAAATCTGTCATTGGAGCTGAGAGACGCTGAAATTCTTCAATGTAATCCTTAATGGACACATGTTGAACTAGATTGTGGAGTCTGTCCACTGGTAGAACATTACTACTGCGACCGAACCGAAGGAGGAACTTAGCCCTGAAATCCTCGCAATATGTGAATGGTACTCGGCTTATCTCCCAATCAAACCAACTAAGTATTTTCCCCGTTAATTCTAAAGAAACCAGGCGGAATTTTTGGATCAGAATACTGACCCAAGAGGAAGAATCGCTACAAAAGGCTCAACCACGTGTGAGCCTCAGATCCATCGTAGACTGAAAGATCGATTTTCTTGAGATAGGTTTCACGAGTAGTAAGTGCAGCGGATAAATTTGTCTGGCTGCAGTGAGGTGCGTCACGTAACTGTGGTGAAGAATGAGTCAGAGGCGAATTGACGACGTGTTCGGACAACAGAGCTAAGATTTGCGTTGCGCCGAGACCTCGAGATGGTGAAAGAATTTGTGTTGATGCAAGAATTGATGAGCTGAGTAGGTGGAGAATGGTGTCGATGCGATTGCTCAACGAATCGTGGCGTTCCTCTGCCAATTTCTTCAAATCTTGCAATCCAATTTTGACCTTCCCCAAACGTTCTTCCAGCTGATCAAAACGAAGATCTTGTTCCCCAAATCTTGCTGCTGTTTCGGATGATGCTAAGAACTCCAGAGAGCGTGTCATCGAGTTTTGAAGTCGGCTCTAATACCACACCAATTGTTAAGAGAAAGAAGAGAATTCTTTACTCAAATCTGTAAAACTCAATATCAAATTCGATTGTAACTTTCTTTACACAAAGTCTCGATAATCCTTTCTCTGTTTCTTTCCTCTCTTATATACAATCTTCTATATTCTCCTAATTCTAAAAGAGATTGCTAAAATGCAAGCGATCTGGACCTTTCATTTAGACACATCAGATTGGGTCACCTTAATCAACAGTCCTTTTTGCTCCAATCTTTGCTTCAAGTCCTTCTTCCTTTTTGTATAAACGTTTCAGGTATATCAATTGCTTGGGAAGTAGTAGTTAACAAACTCGTTGGTTTTCTGGAGAAATAGCAAGATAATTTTGTGTATGTGCTAATCTCAAAAGCATGGATTCCACTCTATATTGGGATCCTCGGGAGAGATCTGAGAAAAAGTCTATGCCAAAAACACGAGCAAGTTCTGACGTATGATTTATCTGCCAACGATGATTTAGTATAATAAACAACTTGCACAATTCACTATACAAATCAAGTTGAAAATGTTACATGCCATGTCAAGCTGGTTCATTATCTCAAGGTTCAAATTTTCTCGGCGAATCACATATTCTATGCATTGATATCTTGCATAGAATACATTATAAAGGATCACTTGAAAACCATTCTGTCAATACATTATAAAGGATCGAAGGAATCTTCTGCCTCAAAGCAACCTCCACAACAGCTTCGATCGTGTACATATTGAGTTTTACTTTCCCACGAATCAAATGCTATATATTGAGAACGATTCCACCTCCAACATGAACACCACTACCATGTGTGCGGCCCCACTCATGCTCAATTACTGCTTCTTGTACTTGAGCAGGATCAGCTACTAATGGATCTGGCAGCAAATAATTACCAACATTTCTTTTTCTCTGAATCATTTTTGGTGGTCGGAAGAAGGCGTCCTAGATATATTATCGAGGAATCTTATACCAAGCTGTGCAGCCCTTTCAGCTAGAAAACCAATGGAGCCGCCCTGTATATCCCAACCCAGAAGAATATCTGGATCCCATTTACGCACAGACTCAATTAAATACCTGAATAGTTGCCTCTCTTCAAGGAAAGAAAACAACTTGCATCCAGATACTCCATTAACATTTCTGCAGTGAGATAACATTAACAAGGTTGAAAAAAACATATCAGCATAAGAAAAAGATTGAAGTTCATGATAGTATCATGAGATAATAAAACACAAATACGCACCGCAAGTATTTCTAAGAAAGCAAATAAGTGTTTCTGTATTTTACCTCTGACTATTGCTATCTGGACTAAACAAGAGCACAAACATTTCAGCTGCAAAATTATTATCATTCTGCACGATGAGAGCTATTACATTGATAGGATCAAATCGTGGATCAGGTCGCAGGTCCCCTCTAGACTCTGCATGAACCTGTCAATTTATATATACTGACATGTGTCAACAAACCTTTTCCTAGAGAAATCTTAAAAATAGGGCATTCATTTTACTCCAGAGGGTAATTTGCCAACAGTTTCACTCCATTCTACAAAAAAATGAGCAACATATAATTTTTTATACTAAACCAAGCTTTAGAGGTCAAAATTACATAACGAGCTGCATATTTTCACTTTTGAAGTCCAAGTATCCTCAAACATTGAACAGATGACTACTCAAGTAATTGTACGATATCCCAATGGAGACAAAACATTAACTTGTTCTCTTTGAGGTCGGAGGAGGATAGACTGTAGCATGAGACATTCAGTTTTTATTGTTGTAATGAGTTGTTTTACATGGAATAAGGTCCTAAATTGTATAATCACTTCAAAGTGCCGATGCCTACTTTATGTGTGCAAGGGCCATTTTCTAAAATGTGTAGCTTCACAAAAAAGGGGATTAAGGTAAAGCACCTCTATACTCAGCACTGTAAGCTGTTGCCCAGCCCCCATGCTTTCCGGATCTCGGAATCCAATTTGACTTAAAGGAGTGGGGCCTGATTTTCCGTCAGGACCTCAAATCTGAGATATCTCTTGTGTAAGAAACTTTCCTTTGCTTTTCAGATCTATCTCTGACTCTGTATAAGAATTTGATTCTAAATTAACAAAAACATTACTGTGCTGCTCCACATGCTCAGTCACAAACATCACATTAGATGCTGAAGCAAGATCAGTAAAACTTGTCCCACGATCAACTCCTACTGGCAGTTATTCCGTTTTAATATCAGAGTCTCCTGGACCTGTAGAATTTCAAAAGTTTTAAACATATATCATCACTTTGACTTGCTTTTGTAGCATGCAACAATGACTATAAATCAAGAACAGTACCATTTTCGTGAGGAAAATAGCTTTAAGCAATGTATATTGAACCTTCGTAAATATATGAAAATTGATTACATTGAGCAGTCTAGTGCCTTTCGACTATCTACACAATACCTTTGTCCTTTGAAATCCATTGTGAAACAGAATCCACAGGAGGGGGTGACAAAGCAGGGGTCAGTAGGTAAAGGGCGGAGCCATCATTGAGATGATGCAAGGGAATCCCAAGGGAAGCTCCTTGGAAAAAGTGTTTCTTTTCGCCTTTGCTGGCTTCAGTGTCCTCGAAGGAAAAAAATTGGCATCTCCTTAGAATTCCCCTCTTCCAACAGAAAAAGCAACAGGATGTCCGAACTCAGAAGTAATCTCAAGTTGGAAACACATAATTAAAATAAACAAAGGAAAGCACAGCCAGAGAGAACTTCTGAAAAAATTTGAGTTGACCTAACTTCAACTTTATAAATCTATTATTCAGTCCCATCTGCATTGATTGTAAGAGTGGCAGAAGCTAGAACCAGAACAAGATGAGTACACGTACCATATTCATCATGCTGTTTGTCCCTGGCATGATGAAATTGGATGCAAATGTCATTTGGATGAGAAAAATCCTGCAGTCCAGCAGTTACGCAATCAAGAGAAGGAGGCTTCTTGCTTAAGGTTAGGCATATCAAATTTCCTGTCTCAGTAATTACATTGGCAACCGACTCTTGCTCATCCCTAAATTGTTGGACATTATCTATATCAATTCCAACAACTTTATTGCTAGAGATATATATTCCTGATTCTGCAGTTCTTGATTCCTTACTTAGTGGAACAGATACAGAAGAAAAATTCCTCGAAGCTTCATTGTTCTTTTGACCTGCTGTCTCTCTAGCCAAACATCTATCAACACAATAAAGCTCAGATGTCTGAGCGAATATATTACTTTCAAAATCAACAGCACCTACGGGAAGTAAATTTTGAGGAGCATCGACATAATCACACAGCACCTACGGAAGTAAAGTTTGAGGAGCATCGACATAATCACATTCACTAAATTCTGCAGCAGGACCTAATTTCTTAGCCTCAGATCTCATTGTATCCATACACTCCTTGGTTTTCCTGTGCTGCGGGTCTCTAGTTTGGGTTAGAACCTTCCTAAACTTCATATGTGGTGAAACAGATGAGTCTCAATGGCTAAACCTTTTTTTTCTAATCATATCCCGCACAGAACATCCAGCCAAAACGTTTCAGTCAATTGTGTTACAAACATCAGCTTGATGGTCTTTGACTGGAACACTAGTTGTGCCTTTCATCTCGTTTATGAGGTCTGAACTAATGTTTGTTAAAGAAAGTTTATCACTATCATATGTACTGTCAAAGTCTTTCTGAAAATTTTTGGTCAATGGAAAAGGTATAGATCCCCTTACAGATTTGCAAGACTTGTCGCTCTTAAAGAAGCTCATATTCATAATATCTGTTACATCACAGTTTCTGTACCTCCAGAATGAATTTTCGCTTGAGATACTTGGAACATCAGTAGAGACTTCTGTTTCAAAAGCTTGTTTGTCTGGTGAAGTCAAAAGAATCTTGCTGTCAGGATTAGTAAGTAAAGCTCTTTTTGTCGAACTCCCGAAGTCTGGTAGATCCTCCTGGGAATCAAGAATGTCTTAACATTCCTTTTGGGATTAGCTCACATAATCTGTACTAGCCATTTCAAGAACCTTGGTAACAGATGCTAAGAACTAAAGATGGTTTCCCGGAGAATTTCATTATCTGAGTTTAGGTCCTCTGCAGCCTGAGATGAGGCGAACCATTTAAAGAGACTCAAAGCTTCAGCATCTTGTATTTCAGCAGGTATATCTCTGTCTGTGGGTGTTTTCATATATACACCATTTTCCAATGATATTTCTCCACTCCTCTCATCAAGTGGAGAAATCTGTTCCGGTGCAGGAAACGTAATGTGTGTACCAACCATGTGATTCAAAACCTGCAAATCTGAAACTTCAGGCTTAGAAAGCATATCTGGACCAGCTGAAGATACTGCAGTGGGCTTCAAATCATACTGAGACAATTTAACTTCGTTATGCAGTTCTTTAAGCAGATTCTCAATTCCAGCATAATCTGACATAGTCTTCAACACATTAGCTGCAGAGGGTTTGCCAGGATCAGGAGATAGTGGTGCATCATGCATGCCAGTCCTTTCATACTCCTCCTGACACACAAATGACAATGTAAGGTAAGGAAGGAATAGCTAATAATTTCAAAGTACTAAGCAAGAAAGTTTGGTGAACCTCCCAAATCGCCACAAGCGACTGAACCATCTTAGTATCAAACTGGGCTTGTGAGAGGGAGTTGTACATTTTAAATTGTTGATTGAGAATACCTACAAGAGAAGAAACTAGCTCAAAGGTCCGTTCAAACATGAAACAAAACTAATTATATTTCGTTTTAGAAAAATTACAACTAATAGTGGCATCTCCCTCAAGTTCACAGAGACTCTGACGTCTTTAATGGTGCTTATGCTGGCTCTGGCTCCATGGAGTATCAGATTCTTCAGAGAGATTCCACATCCATTGACCTGGGATTGTTGACAAGCTCCAAACAGGAAAGCTGAAGCTTGCAGCAGGACTTGAATCTGCCTCCTACATTGTTTCAGTATCGTGAGATAAAAAATATAAAAAATATCAGACAATATGTTGTTAAGCTTCGAATATTTGAAGATCTACCTTTGCAATACCCACTTCGTCAATCCCTTGTCCCACACAACCATCCGAATCAAATCTCCTTGAATGGTGAGGAACTGGACTACGAAATTTCATCTTTGATATATGCACATGACCCATTCCATACAAATTATAGTCAACCTATAGAAGAGAATCCAAGAAACTTCAGTAGTGGAATAAAGACACATGTCGCTGAACAGCAGAACAGGGGAGACACTGAGAAAAAAATTCTTTGATAACAAGGACACTAAGCATTATATGGGTCATGTCAAAAGTTTGGTTGACAAGGGTTCCAGAGCAGATATATAAGTCGAAATAGCTGAAAACTGACAAGTAATGAAGGTTTTGGTTGAATCAGCATAACTTATTAGAATGAATATGTGCATAATTATTCTCCAGCTACATCATATTTTCCATTTTTCGTTTGTAGTTTAGCAGCTACCAAAATCCAACATACATTTTGATAATATATAACCCATTGCGATATCAATAAATTGCATTACATACATTTAGAGAATTTATTCAAAAGAAATCAACTTATTTGCACCAGTTTTAAGCTCTGAAGAATTTCTAACGTGTTATCAATTTGGAAGTTATGTTCATATCTGAAATTGCGAAAGTTAACAGAATACCTTGTCGCTAAATGATTAGTTTAAATATATTACATTGAAAAATTACCAGAAACTGGAGAATAAAAGGTATATGAGACTCGTAAGGCTGCAAACTTTTATCAAGAACAGCACCCGCCTAAAGAGATCAAAAAACAAACAAAAACGCTCATTACAAAAGACAGATGAAGATGGTTATAAGAATATACTGTTTTCACCAAATTCTCAGCATCATACATGAAGTAAAGATTAATGGTGTAGTTGAATTATCAAGATATCAAACCAGAAGAAGACTAGCAGCACGAGCCACATCATGTGGATGGTAGCTATAATATTGTTAAGGTAAGCAAAAAATAAAGTCCTTAAGAAAGGGGTACTGCATTGAATATATATAAAGGATACAGATAAATCTTCACAAATGCCTCCTCCGTTGAGTAATACCCATAAAACTTCTTTGCTCTAACAATTTCACAATCATGGACATGTTACCTTTTGAAAGCAGCATTGCACTTAAGCTACAAGTCCATATCAAGAATCATCAGGGAGCAATTTTGGCTGAGACACATATATGAGAACAAACAAAGTCAGGAAAAAAACAACTCAGACACATAAACACCGTTCATAGTCAGGAGTCAAGACTCGAGACTAAGAAAATCCTGGCTCACTTGGTACATACACACACCTTTAAAGCCTGCTCTAACTCACGGGATAACGCAAGTGTACTTCCATCGACTGAAGAAAAAACAACATAAAAAGTGTCATTGGTGCTTGACTAGCTACTAACTGGTGTACATTGCTCGGTAGAATTATACAATTGGGTCATGGCTTCATACCTCCTTTATGATGCTCAAGTGGAATTTCCGAGAATGGAATATAGAGATAAGGTAAAGCCTGCACGAGAAATATAAGTTTCCAATATGAGCAACTGGCAAACAAGCTTTCTCTTAACAAAAGAGTAAAAATAAGAACCTTACACGATGAATGTGCAAGCAAGTCTTCTGGCCAGCAGGTGTGGGGCCATATATCCTTATAACAGGGACTTCGTTTACCTCTCAACCTTAAAATGCCAGAAAGAAATCAGATTGAACAAGTTGAAACTTGCCCGTATCTAGGAGAAAACAATAAAGCACTATTCCTTCAGTTCCATAGTCAAAAGATCTTAAATCCAAAATAATGAATCAAGAGAGCATAGCACTTAAAGATTATTCCAAATCGTCTAGGAGAAGAGAATCTAACGAAAATGGACCAGTAATCTTCCATTTGCCCACTCTTCCTACGTAAGAAAATTAGCCACAATTACTCAAACCTAAATTAGTCAACTAAAGAAAAGTTGAAGATAAAACATGTTGGTAGAAGTGGAGCACATCCAGTGAAACCATTGAGTTATAATCAGAGCTTTAGAAAGTAAGAAGAAAGATTAGCGTTACCTTGAAAGCTACTGTAGCAGATATCATATCCAGGGATCGGAGAAGCCATGTAATAATCAATCGAAACAATTCGTAAGCTGAAAACATTGGAACCCGTCTGAGAATCATCCATGGCTGGCTTCTTCAACACAGCACTTGCTGAAACTCTAATTTGGCGCCAGCGCCCGAATGTGAGATTCTCCAGTAGGGCTAGACAAAATCGGGAACATAAAATTAAACCGGACCATACGGTTTTTAATCTTCAACCAAACGGTTTTCGTTCGGTTCATCTTTGTTTTTTTTTTTCTTTTTTTTGAAATTGGCTTTCTATTTAAATGCATGAAAGGAAAAATACATAGGCTCAGCCCAATTAAAAGTTTGGTCTAAACATATAGTTTAGAACGTAATTACCCAAAAGAGAGTTGCGAAGACTTGAAATTAAAGATGGCCATCACGATCTAATTGACATTCACCGCCTTGACGTCTCCCCGTGACTTTTCGTCCACCAAATTCAGTGGTAGTAAGACATTGATGATTGTGCGATGAATTCTTTTCTGCATAATTTAATGAGCATGAGAGCTGAACCATGATTGAAGCATGGCTGAAGCTAGTTGATTGTTGTGACATCGAAGGCTTGAGATTCTGTTGTGGATTGAGGAATCCACAAGGTTAATCAAATCCAAAACAGAGGAGAACCTATTCTGATGCAATATATGATTTCGTGTAGTCCAAATAACATAGATCGATGTTTGCCATGTGAGTAACAACAATTTCCTTTGAGTTTTGTTGAGCTTTAGGTGTTGTAGTTGATTGATCACTTGATCCCATTCTGTTGTAGTTGGAATTCTCAAGCGAGAAGAAAGATGAGCCCATATCGATGAGGAAAACTGACATACAAAGTAAAGGTGATCTCTTGATTATGGTTCTTGGTTACACAATAAACATGTAGGAGTGATTGGAAACCCCCATCGTAGTAGTCGATCTTTCGTAGCGCTGCGATTTAGAATACATAGCCAAGCTTGAAGACTCTGCCTCGGAACAACTCCTGAGAACCAAACAATTTTTTCCCAGCTCACCTTTGGTTTATGAGTCTTTAGAAACCAAACTTTGCCTCGGAATCTTGAACGTTTTGTTAAAGACCAATCACAGTGATGCAAGAGATGCTCTGGAGTGAATACCATATCGACCTTTTTCTTCAGAGAGATAAGAAGATAAATTCTCATAAGGTGACCAATTATCTGTCCAGAATTTGCAACTTTTCTCATTTCCTATTTTCCTCAAGATTAAATCATATATGAGATGCCTCAGCTTCAATAGTTTGTTCACTAACCATGAGTGTTTCTGTTTTGTGTTTATGATCCAGAAACGAGACAAATCATTGACCAAAATTTCCTTTGTAATATTCCATATTGACTTTGATTGGAAAAAGATCAACCATACCAACTTGAGAGAACTTGCAATATTCCATAAGAAAATGTCTCTAATGCCCAGTCCACCTTCTTCTTTTGACAATGTGATTCTTGCCCATGACACTCTTGCTGAGTATGAACCTTCAACTGTTCCTTTCCAAAGGAAAGGATTTGATAATGAATTTAATTCTTTTATACAACTCTTTAGGAGAAAGAAGGAGGCACACCAAAAGTTAGTAATGCCTGAAATCACTGAGTTCAATAGTTGCAGTCTCCCAACAAAGGAGATGGTTCTAGCAGCCCAATATGTGAATTTGGATTTAACTCTTGCTAGCAATGGAGCAAAATTCGCCAAAGTTAGTTTCTTGGAGCATAAATGAACTCCCAAATATCTCACAGGTAATGCTCCATATGTAATCCTTGTCCTTGTAGCTATTTCTGCACACTAAGTTTCAAACATGATTTCTCTTCGAAGGATTTTAGGATGCCAAGAATATTATGGACTGAAGCAATGTTGCCTTTAGTGAAGATGAGCAGATCATCAACAGAGCAAAGGTGAGTTAATTTAGTAGTTTGCACTTATCATGATAGCCGAAGCTTCCATTAGCTGCTCCATTATTGAGAAGATAGGATAAACAGTTCATGGCTATAACAAAAAGGTAAGGGGAAAGAGGGTATCCTTGCCTTAAACCCCTTTTCCCTTTGAAATAGCCATGTAATCAACCATTATATTCAATTGAGTAGGATGTTGTACAAATACATGATTCCAGCCACCTTAGAAAATCTTATGGGATATCCAACCCTCTCAAATATCCAAAAACAAACTCCCACCTACAGTGTTGAATGCTTTTGCTATGTCCACCTTCAGAATGATTCTTTTAGATCCTTTTTACGATGATAACCCTGAACCAATTCTCCAACGAACATTGTGTTCTCTATCAATAACTGACCTTTAACAAAAGCTTTGATTAGGCAAAATTATTCTTGGCAATAAAGGTTTTAAATGAGACACTAAAATTTTGATAACACTTTGTAGATGGTGTTACAACAAGAAATGGGCCTATAACCTGAGACTAAGGATGTACCAGGAATTTTTGGCACAAGAGACAAGATAGTAACATTTGCATACTGAAGCAAAAACCCTGATGTAAAGAAATGAGAGATGGCATCCAAACAATATGCTCCTACAATCACTAAGCTGAGGTGAAGAATTTAGAGGTAAGCCCATCATGCCTGGGGGATTTAGTTTAAGAAACACTCTCTGAATTTCTTTCCTAGAAGGCTTCAACACCATATGTTGTTTAGTTTGATCATCACACTTAGCTTTTTGCAGAACCTGTAACCATCGTAGTGGAATCTGATGAGACTCAAGAGAAGTTGGGGCTAGAATTGATGAGAAGTGGTTGATCACCAAATCACTCATTCTTTCTGGATCAAATTCTATACTACCATCAGCCATTGTGAATGATCTAATAGAGTTGAAAGATCTCCTTGCTTCAACACATCGATGAAAGAAGGTAGTATTTTGGTCCCCCTCCTTTAGCCATTGGATTCTAGATCATTGCTTAGAGAAAGACTCCTCAATTTGCTGCAAAAAATGCCATTTATCTCTTGCTTCTTTCTCTGCTAGAAAATTTTGGGAAGATGGATGCTCAATGATTGAACTTGCAAGTCCTTTAAGATCAAGTTTGCCTCATTTACTCTTTGCTCAATTTTTGAGAAGTTTTCACTGTTTAGTTTTCTCATCACACCCTTTAGGCTCTTGATTTGTAGCATAATGATGATAATATTGACACATTGCTACCACTTTGGCTCCAAGCTTCTTCAACATTTGGCAGGAAGGAAGCAATTGTTGTAAGATGATTAAGAAACTTGAAGGGTTTAGATCCTGAAAATAGAATAAGGCTGTCCAGATCCAGTAAACAAGGAGTGTGATCTGAAATCTCAGGTGGTAGAAAAGTTGCAGTGCTTTGTGGGAATGCAGAAATCCAACTATGGTTAACAAATAGTTTGTCTAACTTTTTAGCAATAGACCATTCACTGTGATTATTCTTCCAAGTGAAAAAGAACCATGATATCTTAGATCAAACAGTTCCAGATTTTGCATACAACAACTCATTTCCAACATATGATTGTCAATGCAGGAAACCAAAGGAGGTGAATGCTCATTAGGGAACATGATCTGATTGAAGTCACCTCCTAAGGCCCATGGGTACTCATGCAACCGTAGTCTGGTTTTCAAATCTTCAAGTTCTGCCCACAATACTGATCTTTCAAGTTCTAGGTTACTCGCATAAACTGCAGTAAAAACCATAATTTTTCCTCCAGGAAGACTGATTTGAACTGTCATTGCTTGCCTAGATTCATGCAAACAAACAACTGAAATAGGGGGTTTCCAAACTATTATTATTTTGCCATCATCATTAGAGGTATTATTAGATATAAAACTCCATCTTTGACAAGTCTTCTGCAAAATATAGGATAAATTAGGTTCCTTAATATGTGTTTCCAAAAGAGCACCAACTATGGCTTACTACTATACAGCCAATCAACAAAAAAAATGTTGCTTGCCCTGGTCATTTAAACCACGAACATTCCAAAAAAATATGTTGGGACCCATTAGGCCGAAGAGGAGGACTCTCCTTTTGTAAGGAGTGATCCCATTTCGGGTAGTAAACTTTTTTCTGAACTGGAAGTAACAGGTAGGGCCAAAAAATCATGAGGCTTAGAAGATAAAAGGGGGTTAATAGGGTTAAGATAATTTGTGGGATCCTTTGGCTTAATTTGTACAAGATTTGGTGAGGATCTAGAGGTGTCCATAGGGGAAATTTGAGAGTTTGACGGAGGGGTATGGATATAAATTTTTGAACGTTTGTTTGGCTGTTTAGGGGTTTGTTTTGGAGTTTCAGGGATGGTGGAGGATATTTGGGGGGAATGCTTGGGCAAGGGAGCTAAAAGTTTAGGCCCCACAACATTGATCCCAACAGATATTTCAGGAGCAGGGATCTGAGCATCATTTTTTGCTGATAAATCCGTAGACTTAGTTGGAGTTTCCTCTTGGGGAGAGGAAGACTTTGTTTTTTCTATCCTTTTTGCACAACTACTGGACAATTCCTGATTATGTGACCATATTTTTTGCAGTGGGAACACAGAGGGAGGAGCCATGGCTACTCAACTAGAAGCTTCAGTATATGACTATTTTCTCTTTCTATTTCAACAAATTTTGGAATGGGGCTCTTCAGGTCAATTTCCACAAATATATGTGTTGTAGAAGGGCTAGAGAGATTCAAAGTGAAGTCGCTTATTTCTTTTGGCTCACCAACAAGCCCTGCAATCAAACTCCATCCTTCCAAAGTCATCAAAGAATTCAAATGAAACATGGAGTCAGCCACATACCATATCCTTTTAGCTATAATTTTTCCCTCAAGTAGTCATTGGGGATCCTTATAAGCATTGATCTTGTTGCAGGCAGAACATGAAACTCTACCTTTCTACCTTTACCCCACATATAGTTTAGAACACTCTAAATTTATCCAATCGGTGGTATTTTTCCAGAAAAATATCCAACAATAAAATTCTTGTGAGCTGCAGCACCTCTTCGAAACACCTCATCAGGTACATTAATTCTTGGAATACCTTCAAAACTGTATTCTAAAGGAGCTACACGTTTTAGGCTTTTATCCTGATTTTGCTTTACTTTTGCAGCATAGGAATATTTAACATTAGAATCTCGTGCAATTACCCATTTTGGGGGATGTTTGTTATCAAAGGAGGGAGAACAACATCATTCACCTCAGTTTTCGATTTTGAAGTATACAAGACTGGATTAGTAACATCTTCTTCATTTCCAGAAAGTATTGTTGCGACTATAGTGTTAGGGTTTGATTCCAGACTCAAATCTGCTGAAATAGGGAGGGATTCAGCTTGTGTACTAGTAGTTTGGGTGGGGAATGAAGCAAGGAGAGTGGGTTGAGGTGATTCAGGCTCCAAATGAGCAGATTTTGTACTGTGACCTGATATAGGGGAAGGGGGAAGAGAGGGGAGCGAAGTTAAAGAGGGAAAAATGGAAAGGTTAGGGGGATTGGGAGGAAGAGGAGGAGGTTTGCGAGGGCTGCCGGCAGAGGATGTCGGAGACGATGCAGAAGTGCGATCCCGAGAACCAGGAGTTCTCCATTTTCCCATTGCTAAAATTTCGAGTTCATCTTTGTTTTACAATTATAATTAAAATGTAGTTCAAAGTAATAATGACGTTTTACCTTCAGTGAATCGCTCTCTCTATCTCTCTTCTACCTTGTCATTTATTTCTCCCTCACTGCCTGAGTTATGTTGTTCCAACGACCGTCGACAATCCGACCTCAGATCGGAGGTTACGGTGACAGTGATATGTAAATATGTTGAAGAGTTGTACTTCTCGAGTAAAATGCAGAAAAACAGAAAAAGGTAACCAACATTTAGTGAATAGACATTTTCAAAAACAAAACATTTAGTTAATAGGCCTAATGGATTAATGGACCAAACTCGGGCCCATCAAAAGTTTATATAAGTATCGAAGTAGGTAAGTGAGGTTTTGGCAAAGTGCATCTCCCACAATACATCCCAATCCCATTTTAATAAGCGTAAAACCACAAAATAAAGTTTTGAAGGTAAATAATTCAAACAAATGATCTTTAAATAACATTTTAAAAAGTATTCATAATTTACATTATAATCCCTAATATTTATGAAAAGAAAATTTAAATGACAAAACTTCATAAATAAATAAAAGGTATACATTACAAATATCACACACAACTAAATTTTGTAATTTGTCTTAAATTTTATAAATTTTAAAAAAAATTGAATTTATTCTTAAGTCTTGAATTTTTCTTAAGTTTATTATAGATTGTACTAAATTTTTTTGATGTAATTTTTTTTCTATTATAGTGTTTGATGTTTTTTGTACGATATTAATTTTTGATGTTATATAATATTTATTTAATATCAAAAAGAATTTTATACTGATATAATATTTTATCTAAATCAAAATTTAATGCCATAATTAATCTTACATATAAAAAGAAGAACCAAATTGTGAATATCAAATAATTTTGAGGTTTTGAATTGCAAAACCTCAAATTTGTGGTTCCAGTATTTAAAACCTCAAATTTTAAAAATTTGAAAATTTCTTGGATTTGAAAAAACTTCAAAATTTAAAGTCTTAAAGGTTAATTGGATATGCTGTGAACAAGTTAATCGTTTTAATAAGGGTTTGTAAATCATAATTTTAGAAAAATGTAAAGCAAACAAAGATAATTATATGCTTCGGTGAAGGTTTAGAATCCATTTTAATTTCATATTTTCTTAAAGGTTTGAAATCTATTTAGATTAAAAAGTTATTTAAAGCCTAAGTATAACCCATTTTGTTTGAAGTGTCATTACAAATAATTAATTATTCAACAAAAAAACAGATGGACGACTGGTCCCTAGACTCGGGAGTGGCTTAGTGGGCCTCGCGTAAGAACTATATCGACGTAATACAAAAAAAATGGGAACAAAAAAGAATATAATTGAATCATATTTTGTCGATATTCTCAGAGACATTCTTCATACGTGGACGAACTTCCGGGTCACTTTCAGTACAAGCAAGAGCAAGATGAAAGACAGACAAGACTTGTTGTTTGGCTTGAACTTCTTGAAGTAACATTGGATCAACCATGTCCGACAATGGAGTCTCTTCCTCAAACCCTTTCCTCACCCACTTTACTAAATCCGGCACCTCGACAACAGCCATAGACGACGAGGACGAGCTTGGCGGCGAAGAATCCGGCGACTTCCCAGTGAGAAGCTCCATGAGAACAACACCAAAAGAGTAAATATCCCATTTCTGAGTAGGCTTGCCTCCAGGAAGGCGAGCTTCGGGGGCTTTATAGCCGTTTGATTTGTCTGAAAATTTGATGGAAGTGTAAGGGAGAGCTCCACCCATGAAACCTCCGGTAGATGATGAGGAGGGTTCGTTGGAGGAAGCAGAGGCAGTGATAGTGATGAGACGGGTGAGACCAAAGTCGGAGATGTAAGGAGTGAAGGAGGAATCTAGAAGAATGTTTGAAGGCTTCACGTCGCCGTGTACTAGCTTCCTTGGACTACACTCGTGGAGATAAGCTAGACCACGAGCTGCTCCTTTAGCAATTTTGAGACGCGTTGACCATGTTAGGCTCGGTAATGGTTGACCGTTCCTTCCTGTTTCACATCCAAACACATTAATCAAAATCAATAAAATAATAACGAATCTAGATGAGACAAAGACGGGTCAATTTGAGGATCGAGAGAGTGGGTGCCTCTATAGATAGAATCATAACTCGTAGCCCACAAGTAAACCTCTCATCATTGTTCTACTCTCCACTCTCTTCTTTTTATTACTAATTACTTCTACCCTACGACTCTACCACACGAAATCATAGTCCTTAAAAACCCCTTCTGTTATTCGTATTTGTTGAACTAGCTTAAAAGGCATATTTCTTTCATATTATTATATATTAACTAATTTTGTTTCTTAAACAAAACAAAATATGCCTAAAAGGGAAAAAAATCTTGGTCCAGTTTAAACAAACAAACAAAAAACAGCTAAGTGATCACTATTTCAATATAATACTGGAGTTTATAGCCAAAAAAAGTGTGAGCTTAAAGCATTACTAAAAAGGATCTCTGCCACTCAATAAAGATATAGACCCCACAAACTATCTCAGATCTAACCTCATCTGAGATAACAGAAGCGTTGACAAAGTCTACAGACAGAGTTGACAAAGTCTACCTAATCTTAAAGTGCTAATACAGATCACTGGATCCTAAATCTGAGAACAACTCTAATAGTTTTGGAGACTCTTCAAAATTTCTAAACAATAAAATACTAATATTTGTTGTTAGAATTTAATTTTTATTTTACTTTTTATTTTTAAAAAAATTATATCTAATATATGGATTACATTTGGCAAATATAGGTTTTTGTTTAAGAACCATGAATTCTTGTTGTTCTTGTTTAAGATCCCCAATTCATTTTCTCACATTTTTACAATTTTTTTTATTTGTTTAATATTAAGAACCCCTCTTTTATAACCTCCTTTAGAGATGGTTTGAAACACTACTTTAGGGTTAATCGTCTGTGTTTCATAAAGCAACAACAGTTAACAATGAGAAGAAGAAGAAGAAGAAAAAAGAGGAAGTAAGTTTACCTCTAAGAGCATCAGCTAAGCTACCATTATTAACGAAGTCACTGATCAAAAGTTTCTCATCTGGAGCCCAATAATATGCTCTTAGCTTCACCACATTGGGATGCTTCACCTTCCCCATTGCCTGAACCTCCGCCACAAACTCTTTATACCTCTGTTCCCCTCCTTCCCCAAGTCGACGCACAGCCACCGGAACTCCATTCCCAAGCACCACCTTATACACTATTCCCAACCCACTCTTCCCCAACACATACGCAGATGCTCTCAAAAGCTCGTCCAGCTCAAAAGAGAACCCTTTGTCGATCGCTACAAGCTCTCCTTCTCCTCTCTCGTTTTCCTCCGCTTCTGAATCGTCTTCTTTCGGAAACCCAGAGATGCAGCAGCAAGATCTCCCCTTCTCCGTACCACCGAGTTTCTCGTTTCCTGTGCAGCTACATCCTCCTTCGGAGTCTTTTTTCTTCCAGTACAAGTAAACTATCACCAGTCCAATTAGGGCTATACTTGCAGCGTCCGCAATCGAAATCAGCACGATTAATCCAGCGCTTAGCCCATTTTTCGGATCTGATTTGTTCTCCGGAGATTTTCGAGTTCCCGGTGAGCTCTCATCGGTGTCCTTACACGATTTCTGGAGAGGAAATCCGCACAACTTTGGATTGTTGAGGAATGCGGTTGGTCCTTGGTTGGTGAATGAACCCGATTGAGGGATCTCGCCGGATAAATTATTGTTCCTAAGATCGAGAGAGACTGTGACAGGTAGATTTCCTAGAGGTTTGGGGATTTCGCCGGATAAATGATTGAAAGAGAGATTAAGAGTACCAGAGAGAGATTTCAGTCCCCCGAGATCTTTAGGAATTTCGCCGGTAAATTCGTTTGAAGAAAGATCAAGCTGAGCGAGATTTTTCAATTCCGGCCAAATATCTCCAGGAATGTCACCGGAGAACCTGTTAGCGGCGAGGATCAGTCGTTGAAGCTGTTTACACTTGTTTAGATCCGGAGAAAGTGTTCCAGAGAGCGAATTTCCCGACAAATCGAGATTCTGAAGCTTTGGGAGAGTACAGATCGAAGGAGGCAAAGAACCAGAGAGGTTATTTCTGTAAAGAAAGAGACTATGAAGCGCCGTTGCATTGAAGAGCTGAATCGGAATTGAACCAGAAAGCTCATTATCATGGAGGTTAAGACGGCGGAGGTAAACAAGCGAGCCAAGCTCGGAGGGGATATAGCCACGGAGATGCTTTCCGGCGAGAGAAATTCCAACGACGCGGGAGCCAGAATCAGAAGTGTTCATACAAGAGATTCCAGACCAACGACAAGGATCGGAATCATCATCGTTCCAATCAGAGAAAGCTGATGAAGTGGAAGATTGATCAATGGCGGATTTGAGTGAGAGTAAGGCAATACCATCGGGAGAGAGAGAAAAGGAAGGAGAAGTGTTGATGAAATGAAGAAGAAGATGAAGAAGAAGAGAGAAGAGAAACATTTCTCTTTGTTTGGTTTGTGAAATTAAGAAGAAATTGGTTTAAGAGAGATAGATTGAAGTTAAGACGATGGAGTTGAATGAAGGAAGGTGACGAAAGAGAATGTCAGATTGGTTGGTTCTTGAGGCTATTTATTTATGTTTGTTATCATATTCTAATCAATTAAATTACTCACAACATTACATCTATTCATGTCGACTATTTTTATACTACCTCATTACATATCTTTTTCGTTTTATTCAATTTAGCATCTCTCTTATTTAAATTTCACTTTTGGTTTGATTACTGTCGATCACAAAATTACTTGTATAATTTAATTTTAGAAAGAGAGAAATATTGTAGCGGTGATTAGGGAATTATGCGGGAAAGTTTGTGATTTTGTTGATCGGACTTTCTCTATGTTTGTAGCTCTTCAATCTATTTGTAAACTCTGTTTTTCAGAATTTTGCAATTTCATGGCTTTAATAAAATCTGAAGGAAGTACGAAAGAGAATTGTCATTGGGAACTGTTACGGTCCCTCATTAAGCCGCCGATCTAAATTCGATGCCTTTCTCACGTGCTTCCTGCTTTAGAGTCTTACTTTTTTTGTCAAAAGTGTCATTCTCTCTCTTTT
>JAKUCM010004834.1:0-23145 GCA_023374145.1 Lepidium sativum | reverse complement strand
TTATCAATCTCCGTTAAGTGAATGGCTTCACAACTCGGTCTATTCAAAGATTCCCTACAAAAGAACAACCATCACGACGTTCAGAGAAAATAAAAGGACAAAAAATAGAAACTCATGAGTAAAGAGCACACACCTCAATATGTCACCACCTCCTATTATAAACACCTTGTCAACGGACAGACTATACGGAGGTGCAGCTAATAAATCTAGAGCAGAATCTATGCTACTGCAAGTTACAACATTTTCAGTGTTGGCTATCTCGAAAGCGCCAGAACGAGTTAAAACAACGTTGAGACGACCAGCGAGTGGCCTATGCGTTGTGGGAATGGACTCCCATGTTTTCCTACCCATTACAACAGCGTTCTTCTTAGCGGAATCCGAAGTAGTCAGAGTTATATCCTTGAAGAATTTGAGATCGGTAGGTAAATTCCAGGGAAGTTTCCCATCTTTACCGATACCCATATCCTTGGTTGCAGCTACCACAACTTGGTAAGATCTCTGAAGCATTGAAGCAGTGACCACCTTTCCATCGAAAGTGCTTGCCATGGTCGATATCGAAAGCTTGAATTTGTTTGCCAATGAGGATGACTTTGAAGAAAACTTACAGAACCACCTTTGAGACAAAGGCAGCAAAGCCTGAGGATTGAACACAAACAGAAGTTGAGAAGATCAAAAAGCTATGCAATTGAAACAAATTTTCGATTAAACACGCCAAAAAGGAAAAGATAGAACTAAGAATCCACAAAACACACCAAAGAACATGCTATGCCATCACAAGATTACTTCTTTCAAGAAACTTCACTTTAATTGGAACCAAGCAAAATTTTCGCCTCTAATAACACGTAACAGGGCTAGTTACAAACATGCGATAGTAACACACTCTCACGTATGTACAAACACGATTGTAGTCAGTAATCAAAAAACTAAGCACTTAAACTTCGTAACTCTACGCGGTTGACATAAGGCAGTAGAACAGAGATCAAGTAGATGGAGAGAAATTCAAGTTCAGCACTGACCGATTTAAACGCTAAAGGTAGAATCTTTGCGAAATCGAGCAAACACCTACAAAGAGAAACCGAAAATTCAGACGAAAATTACAGCATTTCAAAGATTAAACCAGTAAAAATTGGGTAAACTTCGACGTGTCTGAACAATGAGATAATCCCCTAAATCCACAGAATAACATCCGAAAACCTAATCCAAAACCCTAACCTTAAGATGGAATCAAGCGAAAAGATAAGTTTCAAAATCTGAGTTTCCGTCAGTGAGAGAAACGCCGCGTCTTGGTTTAGCGGGAGATGAAGGCTAATCGCTGACTCGTTTCGAACGCAAAATAAAAAGACTATCGAATATATATTGGGCCTAAAATGGGCTGAAAGCAGGCCTTCTATTGTTAACTTAAAGATATTTACATCGTTAGGTTTTAACTTTTCATTATGTGCTTTCAACCCGAAAACTTACTGTTTTATGCTTTTTGATCCATTTTTATATAGCTTATGCAACCAATGTTTTGAAATTAATTCGAAATTGGATCCAAAATGTAATACGAATATGAATAAACGATTCCAAAGTTAACTCTTGACAACTAGTGAATACTTAGATACTTTGTCATATGTATCAGATATAATTAGATCGAATTATGGCTTATTAAACTTATAATGACGCCATTAACATATAATTGTGAATGATATATAAGAACAAATAAACAATCATGTAACTCAGCACCGTCTGTGGAGAATATCGGCATGTGATGGTGAAAAAATAATATATACAAATAAAAAACAATTTGAATCTATAAAAATACAATTATTTTTTTATAAAAAAAATCAAGAATCTTAGTAATTATTTATAAACGATACTGAATATTTTTGTATTGTTCACAATAAACCAAATTGACGGTTTAAATTTGGTAGATAAGATTTGTATCCACAAATAAAAACAATATCATGAGATGCTTTAGTTGACAAAAATGTTGAAGTAGTGGGAAGCATTTCGCCTAATACAAAGACATATATCTCTCATAAATATTTTATCTACTTATTAAAAGATTAGTTTTAAATTAAGAATATGATACCAAATGAACTTTTAGCCTAGTGGCCGGCGGTAAATTCATTTAAGTCAGCTTATTTGCACAACTAGGGATCGAGTCCCCCGCCTACATCATGTAGGAATTTGGCTACTGGGGTCGGTCAGTTCTGATCCAATTAATATGTCGTTGAAAAAAAAAATAGAAATATGACACAAATGGCTATTAGTTTAGTGGTCGGCGATAAGTTCACTTAAAGCAACTCATTTGTACAATTAAGGATTGAGTCTCCCACCTACATTATATTGGAATTTAGCTATTGGACCGGCCGATTATTGCCTAATATAATATGTTGTTGTCAAAAAAAAGAATATGACTGCATTTATTAATTTATTATGTTCCAAAGGATAGGACATTGTCAATATATAGATTGTTAGAAACAGAACTGAAAATAGTTGTCTACATGTTTTCAACTTGTTTCAAATGAGCCTCTCCATTATCTTCAACCTCCCTTAACTCTTATCAAACTCTCTTCTCCATTAGGGTAAATTAAATTTCTCTCTAGCTTGACTAACCAGGTTTGGTCTTTGGATCGTACAACATATTTTGGTCTTTTGTTTTTTCTCACTTAATTTGATTCTAAAACTTGAGTTGAATGATCTTAACATATTGTCTTTGTAGGTATTCGATTGCCGTGTGGAACAGAGTGCATTCAAGCTTATCTAACCATGGCTGAGACCAAACCTGGTTAGTTAATTCCATTATTGAAACCAGACATATGTAATAATTTCTTAAAGACTAATGTAGATTGAATCTGTTGAATCAGAAATAGAGATGACGGAGGAAGAAAGGAAGATAGTGAAGATGTGTTCATTGAAAAAGAAAGCGATTAATGCATCGAACAGATTTAAGAACTCATTTAAGAAAAAAGGTCGAAGAAGCAGTAGCAGAGTCATGTCTGTACCAATTGAGGACGACATTGATGCAGAAGATCTTCAAGCTCTTGATGCTTTTCGTCAAGCTCTTGTCCTTGATGAGCTTTTGCCATCTAATCTCGATGATCTCCACACGATGCTTAGGTATAAAATCTTATTTTCCTTGTTATTTCCTATTCAATCTCTTTTGATTTATTATCTTAATTAAGAGAGTTATTATGAGACCAGAAAAAAGGTTTGATTGCATTCTAAAACAAACGATTTTAATTAACATTTCTGTTGACCAGACAATTTAATTAACATTTCCTTTTCAGAAAAAAAAAATGTTATTTCCAACATCATTCAAAATCAAAGAAACATTTTAGACCGAATCTTAGGTCAAACTTGGATTAATTACAAAGTTTAAATTACAAATCATTAGGCTTTGTCAACTCAGATGGTTAAATGGTTTAGAGTCAGAAGCATATGTTCGACTCCACCTTACAATATATGTAGTAGTTTTTTTTTTTTTTTTTGTTAATGGTAGATTAATTGGGATACAACTGACCGGCCCAATAGTCAAATTTCTACATAATATAGGCAGTGGATTTACCACTGGCCACTAGGCTAAGAGCCATTTGCTATATGTAGTAGTTAATAAGAGATTCTAAGGATGTATTTTGGGTTATAGATCATTCCTACGATCCAATTACTGACAAAAGTATGTAATTTTTAAGAAAATAAGAAATAAAATAGCTAATTGTACAAAATTCTTTGAATATCTTTTTTTTGGTGAAAAAGAACACTTTGAATATCTTATGTTGTTAGGTTTTTGATTTCATCAAAAAGACTTATATTTTGGTATTTAATATAAACAGATTTTTGAGAGCAAGAAAGTTTGACATTGAAAAAGCTAAACAAATGTGGAGCGACATGATTCAATGGAGGAAAGAATTCGGTGCCGACACGATCATCGATGATTTTGAGTTCGAAGAAATCGATGAAGTGATGAAACATTATCCTCAAGCCTATCATGGAGTAGACAAGGACGGTAGACCAGTTTACATTGAGAGATTAGGTCAAATTGATGCTAACAAGTTACTCCAAGTGACAACAATGGACCGATATGTCAAATATCATGTCAAAGAGTTCGAGAAGACTTTCAAAATCAAGTTCCCTGCTTGTTCTGTCGCAGCTAAAAAGCACATTGATCAGAGCACAACTATTCTTGACGTTCAAGGCGTGGTACGTATGATAATCAATTCCTTCGTCTTTGTGTATTCAAAACGGTGAAATGTTGATTTTGTGTGTGTTCTGAGTGATTAGGGGCTTAAGAACTTCAGCAAATCTGCTAGAGAGCTTCTTCAAAGGCTTCTTAAGATCGACAATGATAATTACCCTGAGGTATATATATACATTTTGATCTCCATTATCAAAATCTTAACTCTCTAAATCATGTAGCTCAAAATTGTTGAGTTCTGGTTTATCTTGTAGACGTTGAACCGGATGTTCATCATCAATGCTGGGTCAGGGTTTAGGCTGTTGTGGAGCACAGTTAAATCGTTTCTGGATCCAAAGACCACATCTAAGATTCATGTTCTTGGGAACAAGTACCAGAGCAAATTGCTTGAAGTCATCGATGCTAGGTAATAATATCACACGTCTCTAAATGTGTTCTGCTTAATATCGACATAAAAAACATTAAGTAGATGCTTTGTATTGTGAACAGTGAGTTACCAGAGTTCTTTGGAGGTGCTTGCACTTGTGAAGACAGAGGAGGTTGTATGCGTTCTGACAAAGGTCCATGGAATGATCCTGAGGTTCTCAAGGTAATTATCTACATATAGCTTAATTAGATTCTGAAATTTGTCTAATTTACATACTAAAACATGTTTTGAATGGATGTAGATGGCTATTAACCGTGAAGCTAAGTGTTCACCGATTTCAGAAGATGAACATAAGCATGTAGACCAAGGAATATCAACTAAGTCAGTTCTCCAAGTAAGTCAAAGCCCAATAATATCTTCAAGATCAACTAATTAGAACAAGCTTACTGAGATTGTCTGTTAAATATGCAGAGTCTTCAGGGAAACAAGAAGAAATCTGGTGAAGACAATGTCCATGAGAAGCAAATCGCAACCATCGACAAATCAATGGATATGGCATGGCCTGCAAAAACTCAGAAAGCTGACAATTTCCCAATCTCTAAAGGTATTTATAATACAGTCATGTTTTTAGTTCAATCAGGAAAGAAAATTGTTTCTTCTCTTACAAGTACTTAATATTCTTTAGGGCTAGAGTGTTACGTGAGGAAGGGGGCACCAAAGAAAAATGATGGACTACTTGTGGGAGGAGTCATGGCCTTTGTGATGGGAATTGTTGCTATGGTTAAGCTATCAAAAGACGTTCCACGTAAACTCACTGAAGCTGCTTTATATGGGAACTCAGTCTATTACGAGGAAGCTACAATGTCAAAGCAGAATCAATCTCAATTCGCAGCACCAGTCTCAAGCTCTGAGTATATGTTGATGGTGAAACGTATGGCTGAGCTTGAAGATAAATGTATGTTCCTTGACATGAAACCTGCTTATGTCGATTCTGAGAAAGAAGAGAAACTTCAGGCCGCTCTTAACCGTGTTCAAGTCCTTGAACAAGAATTGACTGAGACCAAGAAGGTACTTCAAAATCTACCCAACCAAATCTGATTCATAACCTAGAAATTGTTGATTGAGTTTGGTATAGGCTTTGGACGAAGCTCTTGTAAGCCAGAAGGAGATTTTGGCATACATAGAGAAAAAGAAGAAGAAGAAGAAGAAGCTGGTAAGACCAAAACATTCGTAAACACTTGTTGTCAATGTCTCCATTCATATATATACTGAAACTGTTCTAGTTTTTACAGTTTTTCGGATTCTGACTTGGCTAAAGGAAAGAAGATGATATCATCATAAAGTAATAGGCTGAATCAACTGAGAGTTTCTTTGTGATATACTTTGTTCTTTTTTTAATGAGAATTACATTCAGCTTCAAAGCAACAGACTTGTACATTTATCTGAAGTGAAACTGTTATATTTGTTTTTGTCGGTAACATTGTTTGTGCGTGCATTTGCCATTGCCTCTTTGAACTTTCTTTGTGATTTTATCCACGAGATCAAACCACAATACACATTTGATGTTGAGTTTGTAATATAAGACCACCTCCATTGAGGTGTTCTACAAGAGGTTCTTAAACTTAAAATATTATAAAATAATTAAAATAACATTATTTTTAAGAAATTTAGGAGAGAGGAGTTCTTAAATAAGAGTTTTAAGAGATGGGTTCTTGCCACATGTCAACTTTTTATTGGACACTATATTTTTTTAATTTAAAATTTAAATAAAAAATAAATTAAAACAAAAAATAATAATATTTTAATTTTAAAAAACCCAACATGAACATCTCCAACAAAGAGATGCTCTAAGTATCACTGTCCGAAACATATTCAATTATATATTTGTAAACTCAAATGTTATGGACTTTTGGATTCTTACCAACTATATCATTATTCTATGTCTGAATTCGATTTAAACTATAAATTATAACTTGTCAATTATTATTTTTGTCAACAATTAGATCAGCAAACATGATCTATAACACAAACTTAAAATTTTTATCATACGCCGAAAACAAGTGGCACAGTGGTATAATTACTTTACAAATTCTCAAGACACCATGGATTGATCCCATACCTACAATAGTACGAGCGAAATTTAAAAATCCATTAGGCTAGTTGACAAGAAAAAAAAATTATTATCATACACAATTACATGTTTATATGAAGTCAAACTCCATAATAAAAAGTGTATAGATGGACATTAACCATTTGATAAATTCATAATCTCGAAATTTGTAAATTTAATTATTGATAAATACTATATATATATATATATATATATGTATGTGGGGTTAGTAGTTTGGTCATGTGATTGCAAAAGACAGAACACAAAATTGATTTTTGTTTCCTTATATTGCATTTACGTTTATTGCTAAACTTCATTGAGTCCTCTCTCTTTCATTATCTTTCTTTTTATTGTCCCCACTCAAAGATTATATGTATCTTCCATGATATCTACGGATCATATTTCTCCTGTAACACTATTTCTTATATTTTTATTATTATTTACATAAAACAATGAAAGCACCATCTCCGTAGATACGTTTTATATTTTGATAAAGTAAAATTTAGATAATCTAAAAATAAACTTGTTGCCAAACGAGTTTGGTTTCTAGTAACAACATTAAAAGGAGATTAAAGGAAACACATGTAGAAATATCAACCAAATCAATTTGTGTTCTTATAATATATCTCTCTCTCTATTCAAGCTTTTCAACGTGAATTATTGCAGATTTTGATTGGTGGAGATAGTGATATAACCATAAATTTAAATTATATATACTCATATAAAGACATTATACTTTGGAATTAGGCCAAAAAAATGTTCTATTAAGGTCAATAGGCACTGTAAAAATAATAATTGTACTTTGGAATTAAAATATAAAATTTAAACGTCAATCAAAACTGTAATCAAGTGAACTGTGAATGTGTAGTAAATGGACACACATGTAGTTCTTTCTGAGGACTTAGAAAAGACGTTGAGTAACATCATTATCTTTAATCATGCAATTTAATTTTGACTTACCATTTATCACTAGATTATGAGTCATTTACAAGAATTTGTTATTTAATTTATTATTTTTATTTCTATAGTTTTTTTTGTCAACGGCAGATTAATTGGGTCACAGCTGGCCGGCCCAATAGCCAAATTCCTACATAATGCAAATAGAAAAACTTTATCTCTGGTTGTGCAAATGAACTGCCTTAAATAAAATTACTGTCGGCCACTACACTAAAAATCATTTACCTATAGTTTAAAAGCACTATCTTACTTGTATCGACAATAATAAAAACGATAAATAAAAATCTCGCTTTTTCCTTGTTTCTTTTACATTACCGAAGTAAATTGCTTATAGTTTCAGTTTTCTTATAAACATTTTAAAATTTAATCTAATTACGTTAATTATCCACAAATTTTGGAGATTCACATGATTAGGTTACTTGTAATTGTGTCAAAATGTAAGAAAAAGAAAACCCTAATTTTGTTTTATCTCTTTTAACTATTGTGATTTAATTTTATAAACATAGAATTAAAAGCATTATGTAAATATGTTTGGTGAAATTGATGAATCCTTTTTGGGAAGTGGGCTGAATCAGTTGATCTCTTCCACACTTTCCCAAAATACAATTTGAAGAAAAAAGAAGAAACAAAATTAAATTATGTAACTAAAACCAAATGAAGTTTTTTTTCTAAGAAATGGAGAATAAATTTAAATTCTTAAAAAGAAAAATGAAACAGCTGTGTATCCCAAACCTCACATGTCACTCTCAACTTTTGTTTCATCGTCTGCCTACTTACACATGTTTTTTATCTTTTTATTTTTTTTGTCAACATTGGATCACAAACTGCCGGTTCATTAGCTAAGTTTTTGTAGATACAAACGAGGGGACTCGATCCCAAAATATGCAAGTGTGCATGTATTTTGTGGACTTACCACCTGCTATTAGGCTAAATACAATTTGCGCCTACTTACACATGTTTATCTTTTAATTTTATTTTTGTGATAATTAATTTTTTTAATATATTTAATTCATAAATTTGTCGAGACAAATTCTGGCTTTAATGAGGGTTTTGTGCTTTTCTTTTTTTAATAGTACGCACTACAAATATATTATAATTTTTTCTTACGTTTTTTTTGTCGTTACATGAATAGTTTGTGGTATTACTATTTTACTGAAGAAGATTCATACTAAAACTAGGTTCTCGCTTCTTCTTGTCGGCTTAAGTTTTAATATTTTAAGTTTTACTTTTAGTGAAACACAAAGAAAAGTTTTGTTTTAATTCAATACAAATAAAAGTTTTTCATTTCCATTTATAAAAGACTATGTAATTTGTTTTTATTTTATATTTTCTTTCCTCCTAAGGAATCAAAAGTACATCAAAACCTGGATCGAAGATTTGCATTCCTATGTTTTTCTATGGTACATATATAATATAATTTTATTTGAAAAATTGGATAATATGTATCTCATATGTGTAAAATCATCTTGTTGATATGTTAGTTAACTACATTTTTTTTTTATTGTTTGGTTGTCATACTTTTTTATAGTCCCTAAAATTCTTATTTTGTAAGTAAAAAAAGATAAAAATGATTTTGTTGTTATAAGAGATATTTGTAGTTGATTTGCTTTATGTTTTTTTTAATAAAGTATGTAGAACTATGTTCCTTTTCCGACCAAAAAATATTAAACAAATTTTTTTTTAAAGGTTTATCTTCTTTTTTTTAATTAATAAATTAAATAGATAAATTTCTATCCATGATATAAATTATCAGTTCATAAAAAGAAGAATTTTAAGAAATGTTTTTTTGTGTCATTTATGTAAAAATGCCTTTTTGAATTTTATATTAATTAAAATTTTATTTATTAATTAAAAATGATGAAAATACATTATTTTTTTTATGAATTTTTGCATAAAAAATATTTTTCTGCCAAAATTTTAATAAAATCGCTTATAAAACTTTATAGTTTTCTTATACACACTTTATAAAATTTAAATTTGATAATATCGACTGTATTTATAAATTTTTATAAATATCTTATATTTTTTTTTAACTTTCAGAAAAGGTTTTTTTGTATTTCATGCTTTTTTAATATTGAATGTTTTTTAAAAAAATTAGTATTTGATTAAGAAATATATTTTATCATTTTCCAGTAACGATTATTAAAAATTTTGAAAACAGGAGATAATATTAAAAAAGAAAATTTGAGAGACATTTTTGTAATTGTCTATCATGAAAATTAATTTGATATATTGCTGATTTACATAGATACTCCTTTATAAACTTTTTAAATAGGGAAAAACTGTTTCCAAAAAGAAGTTAGGGAAAAAATAAAAATTAAAGAAAAGAATCATCTTCCACAAATAGAATTCAAACAAATGTATCTCTCATCATCAACTTGCACAAACACTCAAAAACACTTTAATCTTCATTTTTCTTCTATAAATTCATTCTCCTTAACCATATCAAAGCCCCCTTCTCTCTTTCTCTCTTCCTCTCTCTCTGTTCAAAATATCGTCTTCTAATTTCATTTTTCTTCCATAGCTCTTACAGATCTCAGCTTGATCTATCCAAGAGAGAAAAACCAGAATCGAAAAACCATTGATGCTTAATCAGCAGTTGTTGGTGTTTGAGACACATGTCTCCAATTATACTCAGTGAGATTTTTCTCTCTGGGTTTATGTTAAATTCCACAATCAGACGCAGGACCCATCTTGTTCAATCTTTCTCTGTTGTTTTCCTTTACTGGCTTTACTACGTCTCATGATTTCTCAACCATCTCCAGCTTTAAATCTATACGCATAATTAACCAAAAAAAGCTCTACTTTTTCAAATCCTTCTTCGTTTTCATCATCTGGGTCCTGCTCTGTTTTTCTCTGTTTTGCTCTGTTTTACTTTCTCCTAAAAAAGGAACCATTTTTAAAGTTATTGTAAGAAAAAAAACTTCTTTGTTTGTTTTGTGCTGTGTTGTTGCTAAATGGAATCTTCGTCGTCGGGAACAAATTCGTCGACGGTTCAAACATCATCAGGATCAGAAGAGAATCTCATGGAACAGAGGAAACGAAAACGAATGCTCTCAAACCGTGAATCAGCGAGAAGATCAAGAATGAAGAAACAAAAGCTACTTGACGATCTAACGGCTCAGGTCAATCAGCTCAAAAAAGAGAACAACGAGATCGTGACAAGTGTCAGTATCACAACACAACACTACTTAACAGTTGAAGCAGAGAACTCTGTTCTTAGAGCTCAGCTTGAAGAACTTAGCAACAGACTCCAATCTCTCAACGACATAATCGATTTCCTCGACAACAACAATAGCATGTGTTCGAACCCTCTGGTTGGTTTGGAGTGTGATGATTTCTATGTGAATCAGACGAACATGTCTTATATGAACCAGCCTCCTCTCATGGCGTCTTCTGATGCTTTACTGTATTAAATGTGGACCTGAAAACCAATGAAATCCTCGAAATTGGTAAAGAAAAATGGGGCCGTTTTTTTGTCTGATATTAAGTCATGTCCAAAATGAGAGATTTATATATGAAAATGGATCTGTTGTTTTATTAAATTTTCAATTTTTTTTTTTTTTTTTGGGGTCTGGTCTTTTGTGTTAGGTAATCACATTGTCATCGTTATGAGTGTGTTTGTAATAAAGGCTCTGTTGCCGCATGACTACAAAGTGGTTTTCTTAATTACATTGTATTCATGTTTATTAGTACTTCCCATTTTCTGAATATTAATACTAAATGACTTCAAACTATCACTCTTAAAAGTAACTAATCATATAGACAAAAAAATATTTTTTTAAATGATTTAGTATTCGTCGAAGACAGCAGGAATCGTATTCCATATCTGTAATAGTAAGAGTGAAATTTAGAAGCTAGTAGGTTAGTTGACAAAAAAAATGATTTAGTAAGCAGTTTTAGTTTTTACCAAAGTTTTATTTCAGAAAAACGTGGTTTGTATGATATAAAAGTCGTGTGATTAAAATTAGAGAAAATGAATATGCATAAGTTGTTGATGTCTATCTCTGTTTTTTTATTAGAGTTCGGTTTCAGATAAACTCATAACCTTTATTTAAATTTTAGAAGTCTAATTTCTTTATCAAAATTTAATTTCAGGTAAACATGACCCTTACCAGGCTAATATGTCTACATTAGATACAATATTATGTTTTTATTTTATTTTAATCTATTTTTTATATACGATACTATAAGATATTATAGGTCCACATATGTAATTTCCAGTAACAAAAGGAAAAACTTTCATGCATAGATACGATTTTTTTTCTTCTTTAGTCGACTATAACACTAAATTGTATGTTACGTCAGTAAGGACATTTTGTCTTCTCGATATTCAAAGAAAAAACGATTTTAAAAAATCATTTTACCAAACTATTATTATCATACCAATCTCTCTAACATAAAATCTAGTACGAAATTAAGATTTCCATAGAGGAATTTATTAAATCTTTAAAGAGTTTGGATTTCAGTGTCAGCTTAATAGATTTGGAGATATTCTTAAGAAGATTTACAAAATCTAAAAACTTCTAAGAATCTAGATGAATTTAGGGTTATTAGAGTTTAGGTTGTACCAACGTATATACTATTAAACTTATATATATATACACTGTGTTGTAGACTTATAGATGAAATCCTAGCCACTTGTATAATTTTCAAAAATCGAATTTGTCTTTTGGAATTTGAATATTGAAGTTCGATAATATATCACCAAGAGAGGCACAAAACAGTACATTCAAAAATAATGGTTAAATTGCATCGTGAACAATAATGGAGAATCACATTCTAGCCTTTTGGCAGAATTATACATTAAGATGCTTCATTTGTTTGTTTTATATCCATTGATCACGGATGGTTATATATATATAAAAGAGTCTTTTACATTTGATAATTAATTACAAGTTTAATATTCGTTCTTGAGAATATTGTGCACGTGTCGAGACATGAGAGATCTAAAGAAAAGCATCTTATGTGTTTTGATCTAGGCTCTTAATTAATAACATTGGAAAGAAATGTAATTAATTAGCTTAATATTTGTAGTTTTCGAAGATAACAAAAGAGACCTAAAACGGAAGTCATGGAGTTAGTTGATTTAATATTTGGTTTTTTTATTAAGGAATAATATCCCAGATCGATAATTGGAAGAGATCCTTTCTAGTATATATAAGATATGGACCTCTCCATTCATTGTCAATTGGTTTTGAGTTGGAAGCCCATATTCTAATATGGTATCAGAGCCCACAATCCACACTGTCCAACCCGATCCGACCCAGAGTAGTCACACTATCGACAAGCCAGACCCAATATTGGTACTGTCGATCCAACTCCGAACATACGAGATTAATGATCAAAGTGTCATCATATCGAGGGGGCATATTAGAAAATAATATCCTACATCGGTAGTTGGAAGGGATCCTCTCTAGTATATATAAGATATGAACTTCTTCACTCATTGCCAATTAATTTTGAATTGGAAACTCATATTCTAATATTCTTACCATTCTTTGTTTTTTTTGCTACATCTTTACTTCTCTTTGGAAACAAAAATGCTAATGATGATAATACATGGGTTATGACATAAATTAATACTTTATATTATTTATATGATTTAGCTTTATATAGCAAATATTGAACCATTTACGATAAACATCGTTACAAATAAAAACCATAATAACCATTAACAAAAAGAAAACATAATAATTCGGAAGTCGTAATCAATTATGGCCAAATATATCATGTGCAGGGAACAAAAAATGCCGGTAATTGACCTAAAACACATGATGATTTAGAGACTTTAATAGTACTAGATCGCCTAATTAAAATGATTTTAAATTATAACATTTGTTCTCCTAGATCTACCTGAACAGACATAACTGAAGTTAGTCGGTTTATGTTTACATTATCATGTTACGCATCTTACTTTAGGTATTATATAAAGTATTAAAGTTCTTTTTGTAAAACAAAATTAAAAGATAAATTTACCAACAAATACAAAAGTGAAAACTATGATCAGACCATCGAGAAGGTTATAGAGGAATATAGGAGCCACGAGACGGTCGTGGGTCAAAGTGGTTAATCTTGGACGCATTTAGTAATAGCGATTGTGGGTTGCTTACGCCTAATTAAACTTTATTTTCTTTACTCTAATCCCACAAAGTATTTTATAATTCCATAATTTTTCAAAAAATATTTTTGATCAAATAATTACATGTTTTTTTATCTAAACTTAGTTCTAAAAAAATGTTAGGATATCATTAGGAGTTTAGAGTTAAACTGTACCTCCGAATCATCTACAATTATTTACGAAAAATAATAATAATAATTTTTTTAATGTTCTTTTTCCAATGTAACTGCATTCATTATATAGAATAATCAATGTTGAGGTACATAATTAACGTAAAACTGAATTTTAGATGACCTTCTAACATAACGGATCAAAAAATCAACTTTATAAATTAAAGCGTAGGGAATAAGAGAAAGCGAGAATGTGTTAAAAAAAGCTTCGGAGACGCGCAAATTCCTTCAAGAAATATGAAAATACTGGCCAATTCCCTGGATCAATGACCATCTTCATAACTTCTGAGCAACCCACTACAAATGTCACTTCCTAAAACTGGAGAGAGACGAGGGAAGACATTGCCCAAAAGAGCACTTCAAATTCAACATATAGAAAAGACAAACAATGATGAGTTTCCCGAGTGCCCATACTGACCCTAGTGCCGCCATCAGCAAAGGAATACCACCCAATCCTAGAGTAATACTCATAATCTTTCTAAGATCTGTTCACAAATCATCGAATACCCGTAAATATCGGATTAATCACCAAAAGACAGAAGAGAGCATCATGGACCACTACCGACCCTAAGGTTTCCAAGGCAGCCAAATCATTCTCCGAACATAATTTTTCATTTGCAGAGAACCAAGATGCAGCCTCCTCTTCTGCATGACGAACAATATCCTTTGGATCCCTAGCAATATTAGAGAACAATTTGTCATCCCTTGCTTCCAAATGAAGCATAATAGCCAAGGAAAACTCTGTTTATCTATCTCTGGAGGACCCTGCCAAAAAAGGTAATCGAAATTGGAAAATACCAATGAACCCGAGAAAATATCTACAGCAGAAGGGATGTTGGATAACGTCCAAGTCTGTAGCGCCGGCGGACAAAAAGAACATGATTAACTGTTTCAGACACCACCCCACAACTACTACATGAACCATCCAAACAAATGCGACGTTGAACCAGATTTGATCCAGCAGAAAGATATCCCGAAAGAGGCTGCCATAGAAAGTGTCTTATTTTCGACGGACACTTTACTTTCCAGACCTGGTTTTGAAGTGCCACAATATTTGAACCAAAATGGACTACATCATACCTAGAGATGTTCCGCTCAGCCCAATAACCCGATTTTACTGTGTAACGACCAAATTTGGTAAAATGTCATCCAAACTAATCCCCTCTACTTTGCTGAGAAATGGGAATTCCTAGAACAAGACGTGCATCATTAGGAGTCAACAATTGGTGAACCAAAGCAACACGCCAACATTTAGAAGAATGATTGATAAGTTGATCCATCGTCAACTCCGAATAAAATAAAAATCAATATCCAGTAGCAGGATGAGGAACCACATCCGGAACCCAAGGATCATATCACACCAATATAGATTCATTATTTCCCACCCGTTTAATAAAACCTTTACTGACCAAAGACCTTGCAGAAATAATTTTGTGTCAGCCATAAGAGGGAGTTTACACTCGCTTCGGGACCAAAGGATTAGAATCATGAAAGTAACAACCTTTAAACACTTTGGCAAATAACAACGCAAGATGATCAATAAGGCGCCATAATTGTTTGGCAAGTAAAGTCGTATTAAACTTCTCAATAGCGCGGAAACTGAGACATCCCTCATGTTTTGGCTTGCATAACTTATCCCACATACCCAATGAATATCCTTAGACATCTTAGATAACTTCCACCAAAAATCAGAAATAACAGCCGTAATCTTCGACGTTAGCAATTTGGAAGTTTATAACATGACATAACATAAGTCAGAACGACATAAAGCATTGATTTAATCAGAATCTCCTTTCCATCTCATGATAGAAATTTTGAAGACCACAAGTTAATCTTATAGTTAATTTTGTCACATACAAAAACAAAAACCTTTATTTTTAGATCTTCCATGCCTTCTGATAAACCAAATAAGAATCCATTCTGCCGTATTGATGAATGCCAAGATTATCTGAATATCTAATTTTGAAAACTCCTTAATGTTTTCACGTAATTAAGCTTATGTAGCTTCACTTCCATTACTTACCGATTATATTCGATGGCTGAAATTATAATTTGATTTACATTATATATAATTATATAACAGTTGATTTACACACATGTCTCTGGATATTCATGAAGATTCCTTCATATTGAATTTGTTTTTTTTCCTCCATTTTTCTAATCCTTAATTTGATTGACTAAAGTTCCTTATTTTCCTTTTCTATTTTTGACTAGAAGAAAAGGAAGAGCTTTAGTCAAATTAAATCTAAGGAAAAAAGAAAAAAAAAACAAAACAATAATTTTATATAAAAAAAACGTTTAAATTGACGCTCAAAGTCGAAAAAGAAAGGTAGTAGTAATATTTTGGCTGCTGCGTAAAAGCATTTAAGGTTGTCAAAATCATCATTTGTCATTATACATGTGTTAGATTAGGGTAAATATGTAATTAGAGTTCCTTAAGAGATTATCTCGATTTTGTTTGATCCTCTATTAAGCCTAAAAAATTGACCATAATTTCAACTATACTACGAAGGTGATTAAAAGATACAATTAACGCATTATCACTAATTACTAGTTCTTAACCCTTAGACATTTGCTTTTGGTAATTGACTCTTGCAAATACCCAATGAAAGGAACATTAAGTCTTTTTTTTGGAATATGTACAGAATTATACTGCTTGATAATGATGTGGAATATTTTAATATCACTAAACCAAAATTTTATTTGTCCGATTTACCGTACTTAAATTAAATATTCTAAAGAATGTATCGAAGTTTTCTGCTAATAAAACTTTTTGGACACTAATTCAACGACAATTTAATTTAACATATTGTTTGACCAAAAAAATGATTTTAATATATTCATAATTAATAGTCCATATATCATAATATAGTATATGCTTTTACATTTGGTTATTTTATATTTGAAAAAAATAAATACAGTATTAGGGACCACAATAGACTGTATATTTTTCTTTTTTTTGTCAACGGCAAATTATATTGGGCCACAACTGGCCGACCCAATAGTCAAATTTCTATATAATGTAAGCATGTAGACTCGATCTCGGGTTATGCAAATATACTGTTTTAAGTGCACTTACCGCCTGCCACTAGATTAGATGCCATTTGTAATAGACTGTATATTTAAAAGCCTATAAAAAAAAAACTATTCGGCTACCAACCAATTATAGGAAGAAGTCGGTTCTTTTTTTTTTGTATATTTTAAAGGTTTAAAGCGAGTTAAAAAAGGCAAATCTAGACTTTGGCAACCAAAATAGTTCAAAATTATAAATATTTTAGAGTATTGTTGATGTATTTGCATCCAAATTAAACTTGTATCAAGATATTATTGGACACTTGTTTATTAACGTAGTTTTTTTGTTGTGTCATAACCTGATTAAATAAAATTTAAAATTTAGAATTTGGAAATTTTGGTTTACGAATTTACCCTTTATTGGTATAATTGTTGAATATAAAAATATACAATGGAAAAAAAAAAAAAGATAGTAAGCAAAAAGGAGACATGGCTTGTTAACAAAATCTACGGTAGGTAGAAGTTGGGAATAGCATTGCTTTTGAACGTCCAATATATTTTTATAAATGTTTATAATTGTTAGAGAATGTTTATATTCAATTTAAAGTACAATCCTGTCTAGTTATTTCTATACAAGTACATGTCTTTAATATTCTCATCTTTATATTTTATTTTTATGATATGATTCTCATTTCTAGTCCATTAAATTACATGTTAGGAAAATATGAACACTATCGTTATTTTTTTCTTTTGGGTATTGGTCAACTAAAGAGAAAAGGTAATTATGTATAATCATAGCATTTCTTATAAAGTTAACCAATCAAATCATAATTAAAAAGTGATACTCCATTACAATTTTGTTTATTTTAATGATAAAGTTCTCAAGCTTAGCTTAGGCTTGGCATCTCCAATGTATGTATAAATTTTAGGATATTGTAGCTGGAGAGTTAGATTCTCCACCTTTTTAAAATCAATAATTAATGGATAAAAATTAATTCTTTGAAACTTACACATTTTCTATACCGGCTTTAAGAAAAATGTATTTTCTTTATGAACTCTATATGATGTGAACTCTTTGAGAAATATCGAAAATAATTAAATACTAGTATAGCTGTGAAAAGTCCTTGTAAATGAATAAATATTAAAGTAAAACGCTCCAAACAATTCAATGTTGAGACAAAAAGAAAAAAAGTATGGGCGGCTAAATTAGTCATCTCAAATCAATCCCATTCCAATTATATTCTAATTTATATGAGAATATTTCCATTTATCTACACTAGTTATTAATTAGTCTAAAGTTAAAATGAAATAGTCGAAAATCATATCAATATTTATATAAAGTTATTAGGTCTGGACATTCGGGTATTTGTTTGGGTTCGGGTTCGGGCCTTTTCAAATTTTAAGTTTTCGGTTCTATTGATTTTGGATTTATTTCAAATATTTTTATTTTTCAGTTCGATTATAGATCGGCTTCGGGTATCTATATATAAATCTATGTAAAAAATTAAAATAAGTATAAAATTTAATAGAAATAAGTATATAAAGGCTTATATTTAACAAAAGTATTTCGGGTATCCGTTCAGTTTTTAATTTAGTTTATGTTCAGTTTCAGGTTCGCTTTTTCGGATATGTAAATATAAGATCTATTAAAATATTTTTTTGGATTCGGTTCGGATTTAATATTTTTTTTTTGGGTCGATTTCGGTTCGGATTTCAAAAATATTTCGTCATACCTAAAAGTTATCATCTCTCGATAAATCTTTGTTGGTAGAATGTACAAAAACAAGGCTAGTCAATTGAGAAACCCAACTTCTTATAAAAAGCCCACAGATGTTATAAAGCCCTAAAAGTCAAAAACATAGGCCCAAGGCCCAAATATTGTAGTCTACCATGTAAATTTTCTGATACCAATTGCTTTCTCACCAAGAAAATATTTTCTCCACTCATACAAACTTAAAATAGTATTTTGTGAAATAACAAAATCGAAATAGAGAATCGTGAGAGTATGGTCATCATCCACTACATAATCTTTACATGTATTTTAGGTTTAAGATAATACATCAACCATTAATAATTGTGACGAATCAGTTCACTAAAGCAAACTTTTTCCATAGTCTCAATTCTCACATAATTAGCATTTCATTTATGTAATTCATTGTGACAAATACATCATCTAAGCAAAGTTAATCGATACCTCTGGTTCGGAGAAAATAATAGAACTTTGAATACATAGTTTCAAGAGTTGTATCATTATATGATGATTTGTAATTGATTTTCAAATTAAACAATGAAGCCACTCATATAATATAATCAAGACACTAACTTCTTTAGACTTATCGTGGCCAACAATAGGAAAGTGGTCTCCTATCAACTTTTTAGCTAATCCCACCATTTTTCATCAACAATTATTAAACAAAACCCAAAAGCACTAAAGATATTTGAAAATTAATTATATAATTCATAAATCAAATTTGTAATGGTGTTTCTAATTTATTAGTGGTGATTCCTCCCTCGTTCTAAAACTCAAACTATGGTCAATAAAATAGATATTTGTCAATTAGTTTACTGGTTTTTAAATCCCGCTCTTACGACTGTAGGTAGGAGATCTTTTTTGTGTTCTTAAAACGTCTATAGTGATGACTTGTAATAGTGTTATTTCTTTAAAAATTTATATAAAGTGATAAACCAAACACATAAGCTTCTCTTTTCTGATTAATTCCGCAACACACTTAGCTTAAGAGAACATCAAACACTTTCATTAACTTTTGTTTTTTTCATAGAAAACTTGAGGGAGAAGAAGATGAATTTACTGTCATTAGTGAAGCAACTAGGTTTCTTCTATCTCCTTCTTTCAGCTTCAACTCTTGCTCTCTCCTCTGCAGGTTTGTTTTCTTGCTTCCTCTGCAACTTCCTGTTGCCTACTACTTGCTTAGTCTCTTATATAAGTCTCTATTTTCTTGTAGGTCGACCAACTATTCTAATCTATGGCCAAGACGATAATCAAGAGGTTAGTTGCTTTAAACCTTCAAAATAAGAAGACTTCAGGAATAATTAAGGTGTTACATGGTGAATAAGTTAATTATATATGTGGACAGGTTGTGGAAAGAAGAATACACGAACATGAGAGAATTTTGAGAATGAATTCTAGAGACTATGGCCATTATAGACCAACACCAAAGCTCAAGAGGCCTCCTTTCAAGCTAATTCCCAACTGATCATATCGATCACCAATCGACTGTATATAGATTCCCACTTTTATGTAACATATGTAAACCTAAATACTAATTAACACTGCAATAATGTTAAATGATAATCTAATTATCATATCAGTTTGAAGATAAATCATCTAGTAGTAAATGATTATGTAGTCCTCTTTGTTATCATACTCAATAGTGTAATATTGCTTTATGCAACTATCCAATATTGTGTGTTTGATCTCAATGACCTAACCTCACTTGTATTTTTTGCACAAAAAGAATTGTTTACTTTATACAAATATTTCCTCTTCATTGCTTTCTTCTTCAAGCTACAAAATCATGTACCAATTGTGAAGAACTTATCCGGTTCTGACCGGGGTTTACATACTCCAGTTCAGCTCTTGGGATGGCATTTTCGTATATATCAACCCCTGAAAAGTTGTTGTATGCCTCACTTGACATAGCCACAACATTATCATGTCCTTGAGAGTTTTGAAGTCCTAGAGTCAAAGACACAGAACCACGACCTAACCTTGACATCTCTGAAACATGATAAGTAGGCTCAACGGCCATGAACCGGCGACCATCCATTTGACTACCTTGGACTATGTCACAAGTGTCTTCACTATAGCCATGTCCATGGTCTGGTTTAGTCCACTCTTGTGACAACTCTTGAGCTCGTTCTTCTTCATCAGCACTAGGAGGAGGTCCAATCTCAGACACGTTTGGTGTATTTGCAGAAGATGAATTAGATTCATTCTCTGTGAATTCCTCCTTGTATATTTCCTCCACCATTGGTTTCCATAAACGCACACGCGCATTTATAAACCAATTTGAAACCTTTTACAAACATAGAAATAAACACCAATCAATACATCAAACTACATTATGAAGAGAAGAAAGATAATATTTGTTACCTGACCGCGACTCAAGCCTGTTTGTCTTGCTAGCATGATCTTATCAGAATCCTTTGGGTAACTATTCATGTTTCCAAACAAGAAATCAGCATTTTTCATGAAGAATCTGCTGCTGTGGAGATTAAGATATAGAAGAGAAGACTTACGGGTGAAGAAAATGCTCGAACAGCCAAGCACGGAGAATCAAAACAGAGTTTTCAGGTAGACCACGTTGAGGTCTCCAAGCTTGAGGTTGCATAAAACCTCTTTGTTGTCTTACATGTTGATCAATATACTTAAGACGGCTTATGATCCCAACTCTTTTCACATCTGAACCATCTTGTTGTTCTCCAAGAATTTTCCTTATGACAAGGATTTGTCCGGATATTGCATCCCTTAAGCTACGAAAATGGCGAGAAATGGTCTGAAGTGCAAGTGCTGTGTATGGCTTAGCTGCTCCATAACCTGCTATTACATCGAACGAGGATACAACTATCTGCATCTGCTGGTAATATTGCTTATATTTTCTATCCACCTTCACCAAAATCATATACAAATAGCTTATGTTTCAAGTATCCAACATATCTATAAACCAAATGATTCTACATTGAGAACTAAACAAAGTAGCTATTGCATAATCAAATAAAGATGGATCTCAAGTTATTACCTCATCTGACATTGACAAGAGTTTTGTCAACTTGCTCTGCATTTCTTGTCTCTCAGACTGAGATATTTCAGCAGGAGGATTTGTGCTTATGTCCTGAGGGTTCTGATCTGGTTCTTCAGAGTTCTCATTCTTCTTATCTCCTTCTGCCTGATACTGCTTCAGAGCTTTCTTTACATTAACAGCCTCATCAAGGAGCTGTTGAGCCGCCTTGAGATACTTTGAATTAGGTCTCACAACCTCCAAGTTCGGATTCCCTCCCTGAAAGTTCTGTATTGCATACACATTGCCTCTGCAATGCTCGGCTCTTGGCACTATACTTTGATGGCTCATTTGATGCATTCCAGGGAGAATCTCTGAACCAAGGCTAAGGGTTAATCCTTGGCCAGTCTGAAGAATCCCTGTGGTACCTGCCATTGCGTTAATTAGCTGGTAATTGTTCCTATCACTCGTTTGATCTCTCCATGAACCAAAATCTGGATTAATGTCCTGCATTTGTGAAATTTCACCAAATCTGGACCTCTCTTGTGAGGCTGATGCATTGTTACTTTCAGTTCTTTCTCTACCAGTTAATCCTTCAGAGTAAGAAACTGTAGCATTCATGTGGATCATTGAGTTTCCAGGAAGAAACTGTGTTTCTGGATAATTCTCCATAGAAATGGAGCAAATTGAGTGTCTGTCTTAGCTCAACTTAATTCCATAGTCTCTTATCCTATGATCAGAGCACAGTAGCCTGAAAGCTTCAAATAAACACAAAGTTGAGTTTTTCATCATTCATTTTGTAACAGATTCACAAACAACTGAAACAGAACAAGATAACTATCAATGAATTGGTAAGAAACATGTAAGATTTCATCATGTTTTGAGTTCATGGCTATGCATGCAACTATCAAAATATAAGCAAATATTCAGAAGATGAACAAAAAAGAAAAAGAAAAGGGAAGTTAAATTGAAATAAAGAAAGATTAAATTCTTACCTTATGGTGAGTTGCTGAAGAAGACTAGCCAAATTCTAAAAGAAGAATATGAAAATAAAAAACTTTATGATCCCAAAATCACAAAATGTGCAAGATTTTATTGCTTTTTCAGAAATTTCAAGAGAAAGAAATCAAAGGTTACAGCTTTTTCTTGATTGGTTTATTTTTATTCTTTTTACTTTTTCTTTTCTTTTCTTCAAATGAAATATAATTTGAATTTCTTTCTCATCAATGTCACACGTGAAAGACCCATATTATACACTCCCTCCTCCAGAAGAAAGAATGAAAACTTTATATATAAATATAAATAAATGGAAGAAAAAACTCAAATAAAATCTCTATTTGCTGAAGAAATTGCTTTTGGTTGGTGCTTGAATCTTCTGCTTCTTGATTTTTGGAGTCAAGTCTTTGATAAAAGAGAAAGAATATTATTTTTCTAGAAAATAAATGATATATAAATGAATGGTTAAGGAGTTTCTATCTTTAACAACCAG